>CAKNYM010052913.1:598797-619759 GCA_932195095.1 Andricus curvator
TTTTTACCTCGTTCAAAAAATGTGTCTCATTCTTTCGCGTTCAAAAGAATTCAAAGTAATGCGAACTCTCGATTTAAAAAGTTTTCATTTCGCTCTGAAATTTTCTCTCATTCGGTCGCATTAGAAAGCATTAAAACGAATGTGAAGTCTCGCATTAAAAAGCATTGCGTGCAAAAATTTTTATCTTTCGTATTCAAACGCATTCAGGAATTTAATGTTATATAAGAAGTATCGCATTTAAACGTTTTCGGCTAACCTCCAATGGGAAACTGACACATAACAGACTTCACGGAAACAAATCGTGAATGCGAAACAATACTTTTGAATTTTACGTTTCTTGCAGGGTTGACAAGCGGTACCACCAAACCTGTCATCCACTCCTCCGGCCACCCTTCTCCTTTCCAGACCTTGTTGCAGATCTTCCAGATCCCTTCCCTAACCCCTTCTCCCCCATACTTTATCGCTTCGTTCACCATACCATCCTCTCCTGTAGCCTTGTTTCTTTTTAGTCTATCTATCGCCTCATCCACTTCTGCTCTTGTTATTCCGTTCCCTTCCTCCATTTCTCCTTGGACTATCCTTCTATTTTCCCCTTTGATCCTATTTTGTTCTCCCCCTAACAGACCCCTGAAATAATCCGTCCACTCATCCTTTTAATCAATAAGTAAAGAGTTTCAAAGTATTTTTTTAATAATTTTTAATTGATTAAACAATTATTATTTGTTCAAACAATTTATTCCCCCTGTAAATCGTGAAAAGTTATTATCTTTCGAGATAAATTATAAAAATGTGATGCATGTCAAGAGTAGTAGTTCTTTTTTAACATATTTGGTAATTATTTAAACAATTTTAATTTGTTTAAACATTTATTTATCTGTAAATCGTAAAAAGTTATTCTTTTCTGCAGTTAATGACACACTTAACGAATTTAAAGAGTGATATCTTTTGCTTAAGATATTTTGCAATTATTTAAACAATATAATCACTCACTTGCGCCTTTTCATAGGGAAGGTGGAGAAAAGTCTAGTTTTTTTCAAATCTTTTACACTATGTTGCTTATTATTCAGTATTTCCTTATCTTAGGATATACACCCTATATTTGTTAAATAACAATTCAATTACTTTAAGAAGAGTGGTCCTTTTTTTCTTAAAATTACGTCTCTGTTCTGTTTCATTTATATACTTTAGGCAAGATCTACATTCAAATTATTTTTAAGTCACAGCTCCCATCAATCTACGGTGGTGATTTTAAGAAAAAAGGACTATACTTTACTAAGAGTAATTGAATTGAATTGTTTAAACAATATATGGTATATGTTCTGAGATAAGGAAATACTAAATAGAAGGCGACACAGTGTGAGAGGTTCGAAAAAATTAGACTTTTCTCCACCTTCCCTATAAAAAGGCGCAATTGAATGATTACTAATAGTTTACATATATACCATTAAACCATTTCCCTTTCAGGGTAGGCGTGACACTACCCGATTCGGGTAGTGTTTCTAGGTTTTTCTTGTAGTTATAAATAACTACAATAATAATAATAATAACAATAATTGCAAAATATCTTTAACAAAAACATATTGCTCTTCAAATTCGTTAATTGTGTCATTAATTTCAGAAAAGTATATTTTTTCACGCTTTACAGGGGAAAATTGTTTAAACAAATAAAAGTTGTTTAAATAATTACAAAATATCCTGAAATAATATATTAACCTTAACATTGTTTAATTATGTCGTTAATTTCAGAAAATAATAACTTTTTACGATTTTAAGGTGAACAAATTGTTTAAAGAAATGAAAATTGTTGAAATAATTATTAAATATGTTAAACAAGAACTAGTACTCTTGACATTTATCAACTTGGTATAATTTATCCCGAAAGATTTTTCACGATTTGCAGGGAAAAAATATTGTGTAAGCAAATAATAACTATCTAAACAATTTGAAATTATGTAAAAAATACTTGGAAACTCGTCACTATTTTGAACTTTTTGGGGCATTTCCTGGGGACAATGAAAGGGGTTTGGGGGGGGGGGGGTAAAATTAAAATTTATCAGGTGGAAATTATTCCTCGAATAATCCTTAAGGGGCGACTACACTTTAATTTACAAATGTTTATAACAAGTACTTCTTTTTTCCATTTCTTTGAAAATCGAGCTTTTTCCATTTAAAACCCTATGTTAATTTCAAAAGCCCAGGGGTCCGGGTTAACGTTGAAAAAAAAACGGAATTTCTTTTTCCGGAAAACGAGCAAATTGGGGGGAGGGGGGGTATCACAAAAAACCGAATTTTTAGACCACCCTAATATGTACATTAAGGTGACCTAAAAAAACCCAATGTTTTTTTTATCACGCACCCCCAAAACGTGTTCCGTTCGGTGAAAAAAGCGTATTTTTGTTTTATTCAAAGAAAAAGTTGAAACTGCGCTCCTAGGAACTTAAACGCCCCCAAAATGATTATAACTATTAATTAACATACATTTCCGTAAAAATAATAAATGTTTTGCAGGAAACACAACTGATCTGGAGTTAATGAGGAATTTCGGTTAAGCAGTATACGGTTTCATTAGGTGAAAATTTGGGCACGGGTCGAGTTGCGGAACAGTCAGGGGAACAAGCGGGTCGTGCCTTTCAAACCTCTACCCTTTCCAACGGTTAACATTTTGTTTTTCAGAAATTAATATTTTAATGAGGGTTGGGGAAGATTTGTATTGGGGCGAGGATTTGGTAAATAAAAAACCTGCGACAATGGACTAATATTAGATATACGGTGAACTGAGACACTTTACAAAAATTAATTAAATGGGCGATTATATAGATATATATAGATATATATGTAGATATATTATATAGTATAAAAATTCTAGTATGCAATAGTTTTCAAAATTTATAAATGTATCAGGTATAAAACAAATTTTGTGTATGGAATTCCATACGCTTGAATGAGGAAGATTTTTTCCTTTAAATATATATATTTTTCGAAAAATTGTTTTCCTTTGATTTTGAAAAATCTATGGGGAGTTAAGTGTACACAAAATTGTATATATAATTTTTGAGAGTATCATTCACATACAATTTTTATAATTAAAATTAACTTTTTTTTCCTGGGACAACTAAAAAGTTTGCTTGATATTTGTGCAACCAAATTCTTTTGGTCTCACCAAAAATGTTCTTAGTTCAAGAAAATTGTTGTTCACTCTACAAAAATTGTTTTTTTTTTTTGTAACAAAAACACATAGGGTAAACAGGGCTATTATAGACACTTTAACCAAAGAACGGCACCCAGCAGGAATCATTATAATTATTGAGAAATTGCTTGCTTTAAAACAAAGGCAAAGCATCTGAATATAAAAATTGCGGTCGCTGGAGAGGGGGGGGGGGAGGTGTCGGCAATACCTCTGTTTACCCTAATTTGGTTTTGTTACAACAACAATTTTCTTGAACTAATCAACATTTTTTGGGGAAAATAAAATAATTTGATCGCACCAATACCAACAAAAAAGTTTTCTCAGTTTAGTAGAGAAAATTGGAGAGAATTCCGTAAAACAAACTTTCTTAACTCTAAGAATTTGATAATTATTTTCATAATTTGAAGATTAAATTTTTTTTTGCATTTTTTATTTCTTTCATTATAATATTATATACTAAACAGATAAAAAGATTTGCAATGCTCCCTTATTTAATATTTTTCTTGGAATAACAGTCCTGGAATAGTAATTATACGAATACAAGCCTCGGACTCACTTCAGAGACCAAAAATAGTGTAAATAGTGTCACAAATTTGACAAAATAGTATAAAAATAGTGTAATAAAATTTTTCACGTATTAAACTTATATATTAATGGAAACAATGAATAGAAGAAGGTGTGATGTTAACATGAACAATGTTTTTATTAAATTTAAATTTTGTATACATATTCAAAAAATAATTAGCATAAATTAACTTAATACAAAGAAGCCTCGGTGACTCAGACGATAGCGCGTCAGACTTCCATGCAGGAGGTCTTGGGTCGATCCCTGAGCCGAGTACCAATGGAAATTTTTCTATGTACTTCTACCGGGGCTTCGGTGGTTCGGAACCCATCTTAAACTGTAGGAGGTCACCTCAGAAAAAACTGGTGCCTTACCAAGGATAAATGGGCTCTTTCGAGGGCCTAACCTTGGGATTCGAAGCCGATTTTGAGAAGACCCGAAAATGAGTCAGCGACCTCCTTGCGTAGAGGCAGCCAAACTGTGCGTCCCCCCCCCCCCCAAAAAAAGACGTTGGAAAGGGGTAGGATTTTAAACTACATTATTTCTGTGACCAGTCCCAGGTGTGCCTTCCCCCCCACGAGACGTTGGAAAGGTGTACGGGTTTGAACTACATTATTTCTGTGGCTAGTCACAGGGGTGCCTTTCCGCCCCCCACGAGACGTTAGAAAGGGGTATAAGTTTGAACTGCATTATTTCTGTGACCAGTAATAGGGGTGCGTTTCCACCCCCAAGAGACGTTGGAAAGAGGTAGGGGTTTGAACTACATTATTTCTGTAAACAGTAACAGGGGTGCGCTTCCACCCCCCCCCAAAGACGTTGGAAAGGGGTAGGAGTTTGAACTACATTATTTCTGTGACCAGTCCCAGGGGTGCATTCCCCCCTAAGAGACGTTGGAAAGGGGTAGGGTTTTGAACTAAATTATTTCTGTGACCAGTAACAAGGGTGCGTTTCCACCCCCCAAGAGGCGTTGGAAAAGGGTAGGTGTTTGAACTACATTATTTCTGTGACTAGTTACAGGGGTGCTTTCCCGCCCTCCACGATACGTTGGAAAGGGGTAGGGGTTTGAACTACATTATTTTTGTGACCAGTAACAGGGGTGCGTTTCCACCCCCAAGAGAAGTTAGAAAGGGGTAGGGGTTTGAACTACATTATTTCTGTGACCAGTCACAGGGGTGCCTTCCCGCCCCCACGAGACGTTGGAAAAGGGTTAGGTGTTTCACCAACATTGTTTCTCTGGCCAATCAGAGGGGTGCCTTCCCGCCCCCACCCGAAAATTCGGGACGACTAGCCAAGCTTATGAAAAATATTGCACTAGTCATCCCGAATTTCGGGACGACGAGACACTGCGATAATTTTTTGCCAAGGCGTTGCACAATTCGTGTACAAACAACTTCCCTAGTAGCAAGATAACTGCAGACTGGCGCAAGCTGGGCGCCAGGAAAAGAAGAATCTGTTTGCAGCCTGGCGCCCCCCAGATGAAAATTCCTGTACAGGAACCTCGGAGGATCTTGCACATGTTCCTGTACATGAAACTGCACACGAACGTGTACAGGTAATCTTGACGGTTCCTGTGCAGGCATTTGGCGAAGGAAACTGTACATGATCCTGCAAAGGAACCTGTATACAAGCTAACCCTGGCGGACCGAACGAACGGAGCGGATACGCTACAGCGTATCCTTATAGTATCCACATCGTATCCTCTCCGTATCATGCAAGAAAAACTCATTTAAAAAAGAAGATGAACATTTCACTTGTTGAAATTCGGATTCTACGTGAAATTTTGCGTTAAAAGGTCACGGAGTAATCGCAATAGTTTTTCTTGCAACATTAAAAACTTTAAAAAAATATAATACTTATCGATAACGTGGATAAAAGAATTATTATAAACCATGATTTTCTATGTTTTATTGCATTTGAACAAAAAAATCTCTTACGTACTATAAGGCAGAGTTCACTTAACTCTGGGGCAACAACGGCATGGCGCAGCCTACGCAGGAGATAATCGATCTCCCCGGAAAATTAAAACATTAACAGTTTGTTAAATACTATTTCAATTAAGCTGAAAATTTTCAGAAAACTTCTTTGAACCTTCCTGGCCAACTGTCTCACTGACAGTTTTTGCTTGCTCAAAATTCGCTCGACTCCCGAAACGATCAAAGTTGTTTGTGCACGAATTGTGCAACGCCTCGGCAAAAAGTTATTAACTTTTTTTCAAATAAATATTTTCAATTTTTGCTAACGTCATCGGTCGGTAAAGATGTCAATGCATACTTCTCATGAATTTAACTTCAAAATATTAAAAAGTGCCGACTTCGTCGCGAGTTGAAGTGAAAAAGAAAAAGATGCGGAATTTAATTTACGATATAAATCCAGCAAAATAATTTTATATCTGCTTTTTGCATTCCAGCGCCTCAATTCAAGGAGATTTCCAGGTTTTCAAGGTCGCTAGACACCCTGTACAACTGTTAATAAAATTCATCAGATTATCGACAGAACTTTATTATAAAAGATTTCTTGTTTGTTAAAAAATATGCTTATTTCGAAACCTTTCCGGAATCTCAATGTTTGGTCATCCATTTGCGATCTGTAGAAAATGCGAATTATACTACTTCAGCCTGTGGCCGAAATTCCGAAGTATTGAATTCGGGAGAAAAACTGTAGGGTACCAAAATAAATTAGTTAAGGATCATGTTATTTAACAAACAGAATAAATTCCTTTATAAAAAAATTTGGTGGCCCTTTTAAAAGGGCCAATTGTTTTGCTGAATGCTCTTTTTGGAACTTAAGCCTTCTTCTCAGTCTTTTTTGGCAGAAAAACAGCCTGGATGTTAGGCAGGACACCACCTTGGGCGATTGTAACTCCAGACAGAAGTGTTTTCAACTCCTCGTCTTTCCTGATGGTGAGTTGCAAGTGACGAGAGATGATCCTGGTCTTCTTGTTGTCACGAGCAGCATTACCTGCCAGCTCGAGAACTTCAGCGGCCATTATTCCATGACAGCTGGCAAGTATACTGGAGCTCCAGCACCAACTTGCTCAGCATAGTTTCCTTTGCGAAGAAGTCGATGGATTCTTCCAACTGGGAACTGAAGTCCAGCCCGGGAGAAACGAGTATTTGACTCTCCCTTTACTTTTCCTCCTTTGCCACGTCGGACATTTTTATATGATTTTTGTACGTACTTTAACCCTATCCATTCATTATCGTATTTTAAGTTAATATTTGCTGCTTAACTAAATGTAGCTTATATAAATATTTAAGTTTTGGGTAAAAAATGTATTCAAAAAGCCCATTATTCAAGTTTTAACCTTATCCTACTATAACTATAATTATATATACATATATAAAACTAGTTAACGACAACCTAAGACGCTGAGGCTGGGAATTTATCAATTAACAGATGATATGGCATCCTGAATTTCATTTTAAAAGGCATTTCTTCTTCGCTTATTGGTTTTGCTTCTTAGAGCTCTTCTAAGGTCATTTGATTTTCATAAAAAAAATTGTTATTCTTTATATATGGTCCGAGATAAGAGGAAGGTTAAACTTCTTGTGCAAATCGATATTCCTGTCTCTGATAGAGGCATTAGTGGTCGTCCTCAAAACTTTATTTTGAAAGCGTTGTAGCCTTGAGATAGTGGTGTCTGATGCGCTACTCCAGACGGGGGATGTATGTAGAAGAATTGATCTAATAATCATTTTATAAAGCAGTATCTTATTTTTAATACTTAGTTTACTCTTTCGGCACATTAGGCAGTACAAGATACACCGTATTTTCTGAGCTTTTTTAAGTGAGCGCGCAACGTGCTCATTAAATATCAATTTTTGGTGCAGCAAAACTCCGAGGTAATTTGCAACCAATTTAGGCTCAATAACCTTATCCCGAACGATAATAATAATAATAACAATAACCTCTTTCTCTCTGGGTGGTTAACATTTTTTCTTGTGAAAATTATAAGTTCGGTTTTATCAGCATTAACATTTAATTTCCATTTATCGAAAAATACAACTATTAGGTTAGTAAATTTTTGTAATTTATCCATAGCTACTTTAGGGCTCCAAGAAGCAGAATAATGATCGCAATATTCCTTGTAACGCTGGTAGATCGTTAATGTAGTATAGAAAGAACAGCGGGCCAAGAATAAAGGCAAATTTCAGCCTGTAGAACTCCTGCATCAATGCTTCTGTCTTTCGATTTTGTACCTTAAACTTTCTTTCGGAGAAATAAGATTGCGCTATTTTAATTAAATAAGTTGGAATTTTTAGTTCGCTAAGTTTATATATTAGGCCATTATGCCATACGGTATCAAATGCCTTTTACAGGTCAAGGGAAACCATGACCGCAGAAATATTTTTGTTGAAATTAGTACTAATAGTATTTACCAATATAATTAGTTGTTGAACCGTGCTTCTATTTTTTCTGAATCAGAACTGTTCTGGAATTAATAATTTATTTATGTTCTCAAAGTGCAAAAATCTATTATAAATTATGCGTTCAGAAACTTTGGCTAGAGTTGAAAGTAAGCTTATAGGGCGATAACTTGCCGGGAAAAACTTGTCCTTACCAGCTTTGTGGATAGGCAAGATGTTTGCAGTTTTCCAAGCATTCGGAAGGTAAAAAAGCAAAAGACAGGAATTAAAAATACAAGTAATTTGAACAAATGCTTTTTTAGGCAGATTTTTTAGCAAAATGTTCTGGATTCCATCATGACCCGGTGCCTTCCTTGAGCCTGTTCTCAAAACAGCTTTTTTAATGTCTCGGCGCGTTGCTAGTTCAACTGTCTCTAAATTATGTGTAGAATTCGCAATTTCCTTGTACCTAATATTGACCAGTCTCTCAGTATCAATATCACCATAGTCTTTTGTAAGAAAATGAACCAATTCGTAGTGATCTGCAAGTACTTCTGATTTTTCAAAATCGGGGATACAACTAAGCCACTTTTACCGTGCAGAGTTGGAATCTTGTTGATATTATTTTTGCTCACAAGACATTCAGCCATTTTCCATAAGGAATTGTCCCTAACAGTAATGCTCACTAGTTTATTATCCCAATTGCTATTTTAAAATTTTGTCATGTCTTTTTTGATTTTGTTAGCTAATTTGTTATATATTTTTTTAATTTCATCGCTACATGTCCTTTGACAGACCTTACGCATTCCTGTCTTCTTTAAGTTGCTTAATAAGATGTGGCAAGTTAATGTGAAAGTTATGAAATTTTCGCTTAGGTATAGCTATATATGCGGCATCTTTAATGACACTGGTAAGCTGATCAACATTCTTATTTATATCACAAATATCCTTGAGACTAGACGAAAGTTCTAGATTTTTGTTAATTTCACTTCTAAACTTATGCCAATCGGCTCGTTTATAATCATATTTTTCAGTCTCATTACACGAAAGGCTTGTTAAGTTATTAATTGATATGCCAAAGGTATGTGATCTGAATTTAATTCATCAAATGTATCAATGTTAATGACGGAGTCAATATTTTTTAATAGACCTATATCTCACTCGTGGGCGGCGACAGAAACACCCTCTTTGTCTCGCCTTTGAGGAAGCGCTGCCACGCTGTAAGACCGTCCATGGGGCGGTGAGATACCGGGGGAAGGACAGTGGTCGACAAATGCGTCTTCTGTTTTTTTGTTGGGGGTGGGAGAATGGAAGGAATGAAGGTAGAGGTGAGGAGTCGCCCGGGTGATTACCTTTTTTTCAGAGAGCGAAAATACGAGATGAAACGTTGACGATCTTACGACCTAGAATTGGAGGTTACGCCTTGAAGAGTCGGCACTTCGGAAACGTTTCAACGGTGGAGATTGAGGAGCAGCTAAAACAGATGGAGAGAAAGTCTCCGGCGTACAATCCGCGAAGAGAAGTAAGGTATCGTCTCCCGAGCCCGGGTCGACGACGGCGGATCTCCTTCGAACGGGGGTCTCGACACGACGTGACTCGGCCCTGCTGGTCGACGGAGTTGGTTCCGGGATACCCGGCGATATTGCACGAGCTTCTTCCGCAATGCGAGGAGATCCCGAAGATAAATGGGCTCGTATGTGGATGTGTTCTCTCGGCGAAGGTAGTCCGACCGAAGGGGGCACCCGCAAGGCGCAAGGACGCGGAGATGAATCGAAACAGTCGACGTAACAAGTCAAACTGCTGGTTGAGGCTCCTGGCTCCCGGGACTAAGGTTGACTGGCGGAAATACGTAGCGCGGTTCGTGCCAGAACTGAGGCACCCTCAACAAAAGGGGCACTGCTAGGTTAGTCGCAGATTTCCGGCGGCGCCGATCACTAGCCCCGTCCCTTCCTCGTCGAATCTCTAAGAGGTTCCACCTCGGCCCGTATAATATATAATACCTCGGCCCGTTGAACCGCGGCGGCCTGACGTGCTCGCTCCTCCTCCGCGGCCCGACGCGCTCGTTCTGCTGCTGCTCGCTGTGCCTCTATAGTCCGACGTTCCCGCTCTTCGACAGGGAGTAAACCCTTGGCGGATCGACGTGCTCGGCGTTGACGCTTTCGTCGATTAAGGCGTGTCTGCTTTACACCCTCTGACGTCAAGAGGTTTGGTTGTGGTAACTAACCCGTACACGGACCGAACTGTCTCTCCCGAAGTTCACGACGATGAAAAAGTGGTCGTGGAGAGTCCCCGTGGACATACGGATGGGCGTGTACAGATTTTTAAAAATGCCTTCCAATAGAGGTGGTGCCAACCTGAAACGAATATGGGTCTGCGGGTTGGCCCGAGCGAGGTTATCGTTGTCCTGCTGGGGAAGCACGTCTGCTTCCGGCGGCTGGCGGTGCGCTTGCACGGCGACACTTGTTGGGTCGACTTCGTCCTCCTCTCCGTCGACAGTGTCGACGGAGTCTTCGTTCGTTTGATGAGCCGAGCTGTCGTCATCCTTCTCCTCCCCGTGGACGGTTTCGTCGGGGTAATCGTCGTCCTCTCCGCCGACGCTTTCGGCATAATTTTGCGGCATCCTGTTCGTTAAGAGCGAACAGGTTCTCACTTCTCCCGTCAGCTTCATGATAGGCAACGTCTGGTGTTACCGTTTTTTGTGTTGGTGCTGGTTTCAGGGTACTGCCATGCACCTTCTGCGCGACATTGTCCTTCCAAACCCAGTACACCTCACAGTTGGACTGGAGATAGTTTCGCATTGAAAGCCGCAGCTTGGTTGGATAGCTTGTGATTTGGCATGTAAACCCAATCACCAGGGTAAAAACGTGGCAATGTGGGTGCGGCAGCGTATCGAGCCTGACAGGCTGCCAGCCTTAGGCGGGCTTCTTCATCCCTATCGTCTCGTTCGTTTGTTTGATTTGGTTCATCGGGGGCTGTTCGAGGTCCCACTCTCTTGGGCAAAGAATCGTTCGGCCCATGAAAAGTTAGCTAGGTGTAACGCCCATCGCGGCGTTGCGTCTTCTTCGGAGTCCGAAAAGTAAATCAGGCAAATATCGATCCTACGTTTTCTGGTTGCCCTGGTTTGGAAGAAGCCTCAATCCTTTTTTTAACTCCTGATTTCTATGTTCGGTTGGGTGTGCGCGTGGATGGTAGACGGGCGTGGTCCACTGCTCGCAACCCCACCTTTGACTGGCCTCGGCCGAGGCATGGCCAGTGAACTACGGCCCGTTATCACTTTATAGTCATCGTGGGTAGCCATATCGACTAAAAACTTCTTCCTCAAGTTTTTTGGTGATTTTTGGGGCGCTTGATGCGCGTAACGGGAATGCTTCAACCCAGCGTGTGAAGAGGTCGGTTACGATCAATATAAAACGATCCTCCTGACTGGTACGAGGGTACAGCCTCATTAGATCCACGGCCACCGTATCCCGAGCTCGTTGGGCGGGACGTGGGCGCTGGTTATAGGGCTGCCGGCCGCGTACCGGCTTGCAGCTAATGCATAAATGACAGCCTGCTACGTATCGACGTATCTCTCGGTTCATGCCAGGCCAAAAGAATAACTCTTGGATGGACCCGATGGTCTCGTCAGTGCCAGGATGGCCAACTGGTTCAGTTCTAAGAAGATGGCATCATCGGGCGTTAGATTTCGGACCCCCTGCAGCTTACGGGTGCCGCGATAAGGCGTCGGGAAGCTCGTTGTTTTTACCAGGCACATGCTCGATAGTGCGCGAGAACCTGCTGAGAAATAGTTCCCATCTAGTGAGCTTATCTCGAGTATCTTTCCAATTCTTCTGAGTACATCGGTCTGAAGAATGAACCGAAGCTCAGAGTCGAGTCTGCTGAGGGTAACCGGACACTGGAAAGAAATTTTAGCTGCCTCAAAATGCTTGAGGCCTTCAGGGGTCATCTTGTATGAGCGTTGTGTGGATAACATATCGGACAAAGGAGCGAGTATTATGGAGGAGTTGGGAATGTACTCCTTCACCCAGTTACATATCCCTCAAAAGGAACGCATTTCCTTTCGGGTACGTGGCAGAGCGGCGTTACGTATGGCCTCAATGTGCCCGGTTTGGGCCGTGTTTCCCTCCGTGCTTATGATGTGGCCCAGGTATGGGAGTGTCATTTGGCCGAAACTGCAATGGTCGGGGCGACGGTGAGTCCGTAAATATCCAATCGTTCAAAACCTGAAGCCAGGTGAAGCAAGTGCTCTTGCCAATCTTGCGAGTAGAAAACGATATCGTCCAGATAGGCGATGGCGTAAACACCCTATTGCTCGGCCAGGACTTGGCGTATGATGTTCTGAAATTGGAACTGTCCGCCGCCAGGTCTTGGAAAGGCGGTGAACTCGCGGGAGCCTGGCGACATGGGCCTGCCAGTATCCACTCTTTAAATCGAGCTTTGAAAAAACTTTCGCTTTTCCTAAGTCCTTCAATGTCTCGTGCATCCGAGGCAAACATTGCGGCGCATCTACTGTCATACCGTTCAATCGACGGTAATCTATGCAAAAACGGTAATCGCCGACCTTCTTACCGGCGATTACGATGGCCGAGCTAAATGGGGAGGTTGTGGGCTCAATTATTCCATCTCGAAGCATCTCGCGGACCTGGACATCGATGTACTGGCGTTTTTCGTCTGAGTACCGGCCAGATGCTTCACGGAAGGGATGCCCGTCTTTCAAACGGATTTCGTATTGGAAGTTCACTAGAATTTGTTTAAGCCGCCCGCCGTCGTGAAAAACGTGGGCGTGTGAGCGAATTAAAAAAAAGACCTCGCCTTTGTTCGCGGATGGAAAACGTTTCTGGCCGGAGATTCCCCCCGGGGGGGGGGGCAAGCTCTTGTGTCTGGGGGAGGGGACTAAGGTGCACCCTCTGATGACCCGTGGTACCGACAAATGTGCAGTCGGCCACATGGTCGTGGATGACCCGATGGTGTTTTAGCCAGGGCCAGCCGAGTATTAGTTCGGCGCGGAGCTCCGGGCTGATATGAAAAAGTCCAGGGTATGTAGCTTCCTGGAGCGTGGGGTGTAGAGCAACTGCCCATTGAATGGTATGGATGCCCCTACTACCGCTAGGAGAGCGTGAAGGGGTCCGGTGGTTCGACTTCGCAGCTCGGCCTCCGTCAGTAGGGATTCGTTTACGAAGTTCTCGGAGGCTAGCGTATCAATTTCAGCTATAACCTCCCGTCGACCCAGTAACATTCGGACTCGTGGGAGTCTGCTGAGATCGGTTGACACGGCACTTAAAGGTGGGTGCACTGGCTGCGGTAGGGGCGGCAGGAGCTTCGGCTTCGGCCGCCCGATCTCTTCAGTTTCCCGGGACTGCGGCATTTTGTGGGGCCTCAATAAGGGGACATTCTCTATGGAAGTGACGCCCCGGGCAGTAGTGGCACTGCGGCGCAGGTCTAGCAGGTGGGGAGGCCTCATCACTATTTTGAGGCTGCTGTGCCGTTGTTGCGTTCTTTCCTTGAGGCTCACAGACGGCCTTCCGAGGGTTTTCCTCGGCCTCGTCATTCTCGGCCTGAACGGCCCGTTCGACTATCTCCTCAAACGTGGCAATGGTGGCTACTCGGAGGACCTTTTTAATTGATGGCTTCAAGGCCTCGAGCAGGAGGGACATGACTTCGCTCTCCGTTGCTTGAGGGAGCAAGCGAAGAGCGAGGAGGTATTTATTTTGCAGAAATATTCCGGTAGCTTCGTTATCTTCCGGTTTGGTGGCATATAATTTGACCTGGAGTCTGTTTAGCGCAGTGACTCCGACGACATGCTGTACCAGCATGTTTCGGAACTTTGCCCACGGCAGGGGCAAGTTCCGGTAGACCTCGTACCACCTAGAGGACTTGCCGGCACATCGGGGTGCATATTGCTCCCACCAAGGCTCGCCAGTCAGCGAGCGGTGCGCTTGGGGGAGTGTCTGGCACCATTACATTACCCCTTAATGGAGAACGTGTCGCATTCCCAACCCTTTCCGGGTCGAGAGGCGATAATAATAATGGCCGTGGATTAATTGGCCTATCCATCGTATCTGGGCGGTGGTTGAGCTCTGGCACGGCCTCGTTCTGATCTGTTTGTTCCTGGAACAACACCCTTGAAGCGTTGCGCGGTGTGGCGGGGACTGATTTACTTCTCTGCCTTTCGGTGGTAGGGACGGATGAGTGCCTCCTATGCGTTTGAGTGTGTGTTGGTGGGGTAACGGCCTCGTTACCGGCAGGATCCATTGTGGATGTAGGTGTTGCGGGCGCCACCGAGTTTTGGGGATCAGACTCGGAAACCCAGTAACTCCACGTGGAAATTGTCCTGGTCGGATGACATCCGGGGCCACGGCCCCGGAAGTCCGCCACCACCATAGCGTATACTTTATACGCCGTATTAATTAGCGTAATCCCTCTATAATTTTCCTGCCTATCCTTATCTCCTTTTTTGTACAGAGGCACTATTAACCCTTCTCTCTACCCTCGTGGGAATCCCTCCCCCCTCCATACTTTCTTCACTACCTCCTTCAGCCTCTCCCTAACCTCTTGTGTACTAAACAGCCATGCTTCGTTCTCTACCCCATCCAGCCCTGCTGATTTTCACCTTCTTAACTTCCTTATCCGTTTCTCTATCTCCTCGTCATTCAAATCCTCCATCTCTGCCTCCCCCGTACTTCTCACTCCCTATCTTCTTGCTTATCCCTACTCTACACTTCCTAAACCTATTTATTATCTTCCAGACGTCCCCTTCTGTCTTAACATTTCCTAACTCCTCCTCCAGCTCTTTCTCCTTTTCCTGTTCTTTCTTCTTACACATCAATCTAAACCCCTTCCTCATTTCTACGTACTCCTCCCTTTTCGCAGTACCCTCTTTCTACTTCTTATACTTCCTCTTCACCTTCCTTTTCATCTTTTTACATTCCCTATCCCAACACGGCTTCACCATTCCTTTCTTCTTCTTTTTGAATACCTTCTTTTGCACGCACCCTTTCACTTTCTCTTTTAAATCCTCCCATATCTCTTCCACCGACTCCCCTTCAAAGCGTACCTTTTCTAACTGCTCCTGATACTTCTCGATCGCCTCCCTCGTCCAGGTCACCCTCTCCCCTATCGAGACTTCTTCCCCACCTTGCCTTCCGCCACCCTCCCCTCTTATCCACAGTCTTAATGGCTGATGTTCAGATTCCACCCTCCCCTCTACTGCGAATTTGTCCGTCTCCTCCCATCCTGGCATATTCATGACCACATAGTCTATCACCGATACCCCCACCTTTCTTACATATGTATATTCTCCCTCTTCGTCCCCCGTTGCCATACCATTCGCCACCGCCCAGCCTCTATCCTCCATCCAGTCCCTTAGAATCTCCCCCTCCTTATTTATTGTCTTATCTTTCGATTTCCCTTCGAAGCTCTCCCCTTCCCTGTGAAGTCTCCCTTCCCTCCCCATCCTCGCATTAAAGTCCCCACCCAGTACCACCATACCCTCCTCTCTTTCACCTAGCAAGTGTTACACCCTTTCTTTAATTCTTTCCATCCCCTCCTTATGGTACACTGTCACAAACTTACACGTTACCCCTCCTATCCTTACTTCCCTCATTTGCACTCCCTCTCCCTCTTCCTCTGCATGAACTTTTTCCTCTAATCCATCTCTAACCCCCGTTATAATTCCCCCACTGGCCCTTCGTTTCTTCTTCACTCTGACCGCCCCCTGGAGTCTCCACCTGTAC
Organism: Andricus curvator; assembly: GCA_932195095.1. Lineage (NCBI taxonomy): Eukaryota > Metazoa > Arthropoda > Insecta > Hymenoptera > Cynipidae > Andricus > Andricus curvator. The sequence goes on from CAKNYM010052913.1 coordinate 614,629, forward strand.
CCCCTTTGCAGCTTTGGTTCTATTCCATCCCATTCCTTTCTTTCTACCCACGTCTCCACCAGTTCCACAACATCAAATTCCTGGATATACCTCCAGAACTTCTCATCCTTTTTCTTTACCCCTGCTACGTTCCAGTACAGCACCTTCACTACTCCTCTACCCTGCATTACCCTCACCACCCTACTTCCTACGAAACAAATCCCCCTGCACTTCCTTCAACACCTCTTTCTCCTCGTTCCACACCCACATTTTCTCGTCTACTCTTATTTTCCGATATCCTACCTTCGCTGATCTCCCTTCTCTCCTCTCCTTCCTGGCCCTGTCGTACAGCATTCTCAGCACATCCTTTTCCTTTCTCGTCAAATCGTGATCGATGAAAACTCCCTCATCCTTTATCCTATTCTTATTTCGCATTACCCCCAACTTTTCTTCCAAATTCTCCAACTCCACAACCGCCACTTCCTTCTCCTTTCTCCCCTCCAACTTAATTTTCCCTACCCTGCCTCTAACCCACCCTATGCTCTGTAGCAGCGCTTCCACGCCCTCCCTTTCTTCTCCGCTCTTTAGCTTCAACCCTCTTATCACGATATTATTTCCCTTTCTGCCTTCTCTTTTCTCTCCATTCTCAACTCCATTGCCCTTATCATTTCCCTATCCGCCCTCTCCTCCTTTTCATTCCTACGCTCTCCCACTTTCTCTTCTATCATATTCTCTACCCTCTCCCAAATACCCCCAATCTTACTCCCCCCACCCCTGTCTCCTACTTCCATTTCCGTCCTGCCCTCCACCTTCTCAAGTCTTTTTTCCGTCCTTTCCTTTCGCACCATAATCTCCTCTTCCGTCTGCTTTATTTTAACTTCTTTTTCTTTCCTTTTCCTCTCTAAACCTTCTACTCTCTCCCTCAGCTCTTTCACCTCCTTTTCCCATTTTGCATCTCTAATTCTCAAGTCCTCCCTCATGCCTTCCATCTGCTCCTTTGTCCCCCTTACGTCCTCCCTCAGCCCCCTGATCTCGCCTACCAGCATCCCGAGACCCTTCTCCGAATCCCCCTCCATTTTTCGTTCCGATTTCTCCCTCTCCCCGACGCGCCGCTCGACACCGGACCACGCACTGTCGGTCGTCGTGGCCTGTGGAAAATTTCCTCCCCGTCAATTTCACTAGCAGCACTTCAAGCACTGTCACTGCCCACTTCCTGCTCTACCGCCGGTAACTGGGACCTATCCATGCAGTACCTTCCGCAGCCGACAGATGTCTCTGCAAAATCACCGCCAAATTTTCCCTTTTTTCCCCTTTTTCTATTCCTCACAGCCCCTGCAGACACCCCTTTTTCTCCCTTAACATCCCCTACCTTTGCGAGACCCACCCTTGACCCCTCGAAGGCCCAAGACTCCCGACCACAAACTCCTCCGACTCCTTGCCAACCTAACCTCACTTTCTCTTTTTACCTAAATCCCACCTCACACCTACGCTGAAACTTACTTCGTATCTTCCCAATTCACCCCACACCACCCTACTCACCTCCTAGGCTTCCACCCTTACACTCCACTTACACCTTCCACACAAATTCTGTGAAATCCTCTCACCACCTGTCACTGAACACGTTCTCACTACCGCCACCAACATGCAAGTGAGAAGTAAAGTAAGCCCTGCTGGTCGACGGAGTTGGTTCCGGGATAGCCGGCGATATTGCACGAGCTTCTTCCGCAATACGAGGAGATCCCGAAGACTAATGGGCTCGTGTGTGGATGAATTCTCTCGGCGAAGGTAGTCCGACCGAAGGGGCACCCGGAAGGCCCAAGGACGCGGAGATGAATCAAAACAGTCGACGTAACGAGTAGAACTGCTGGTTGAGACTCCTGGCTCTCGCGAGTGAGGTTGACCGGCAGAAATACGTAGCTCATTTCGTGGTAGAACTGAGGCACCCTCAACAAAAGGGGCACTGCTCGGTTAGTCGCGGGTTTCCGGCGGCGCGGATCACGAGTTTCGTCCCTTCCCCGGCGAATGTCTAAGAGGTTTCACCCTCCTTCCTGGAATAATCCTGGTGCTTCTGGATCATAAGCCTGGACGACGATTCGGGCGGCCTCCTCCTCAGCAGCCAGGCGCGTCTGCGCCTCGACGATGCGACCCGCTCGTAATGCTGCTGCTCGCTGTGCCTCAATAGTCCGACGTTCCCGCTCTTCGGCAGGGAGTAAAGTCTCGGCGGCCCGACTTACTCGACGTTGACGCGTTCGTCGATTAGGGCGTGTCACTCCCGAAGTTCGCGGCGATGAAAAATTGGACGGCGTGTGCAGGTTTTGAAAATGCCTTCCAATAGAGGTGGTGCCAGCCTCTTTTCTACGGGAAGGTATTTAATCCGATGAGATGAGGACCCACACTAGTAGGTCGGTCTCGCGCTCCTCGGATAAAAATCGCAAACCACCGCACTTCACTTTCACTATCACGAACCCGTATCACGTTAATGGAAAAAAGAAAGCCGGAACTCTGGAGCCCGATTATGACTGGAGCACGGCGAAACGATGACGATTTTTTGTAATAAGAATCACCACGAAAACGAAAAACCCACGAATTCCTGACTTTATCCGGATTAAAAGAAAGGGCCGAAATGAACGAGAGAATCTCCTATGAGGACTCGATGAGACGAATGAAGAATAAAAAGAAGCGGAAGGCTTGTTGTTCCAAAGATTTATTTACTGCTGAGAAGAGAAGGCAGAGCAGATGCAGCTAACCTTCTGGAAATCGTATAACGATTGACTACTCTAACTGTTCTCGGCTGGCGGCAGCCCAGGCACGGAGGTCTTTGTAGCAGTGAGAACGGCGGCGAGCCTGCCGATTGGCTGAGAAACGGCAACGAAGTCGCAGCCGAGCGGTGGGGACGGCCACCCAGGCCTATTATTTGACCCTTCGCGCGCCGGCGGTCATGTTAAGCCTAAAAATAATCTTATTTCTAAAACTTGAACTTAAAATCAGAAAAATTTTAATTATTATTAAGGCCATGTGACGAGTGGGTCACGTGACCGGATTCCTACCGTACCGACAATTTTTTTATTTGTAAACTTATTTTCACACAAATAGCCACATCGAGTTGAAAATTTGGGATAATAAATAAGAAGCACTAAGAAACGCGGCTCTGGTCCTAAATTTGTATAATTATGAAAAAAGTTTTTTTTGTAAATAATTTTTTTTTGCTTGTTTCATCATTATTAAAATTTAAGACCAGCCCCACCTTTCTTAGTGTTTCTTATTTATTATTTCAAATTTTCAACTCGATGTGGCTATTCGTGTGAAAATAAGTTTACAAATAAAAAAAGTCTCTTTAAGGTAGGAATCCGGTCACGTGGCCCACTCGTCACATGGCCTTAAAGATCTCTGAAATTTTAATAGTTCACTTAAAACTAGTCTAACTTTAATTCCCCGCAAACGGGAAACGGTCAAGTCTATTAGGACGGCTGTTCGGGTTTATTCGTTTATAACTATTATTGTTACATAAATTGATTTTTTTAAATTATGGAATAAATAACCCGAGTAGTCGTCCTGTCTCCCTATCTAAAGAAAATATTTACATATCGATTTTTAAGTAATTAAAACTAATTATTGATATTAGAATGTTAAATGAGAGTTAAAATTAATTCTAGCTATTATTTTGCAATGCAGTTGATATATGTGTATACGGATTTCCATATAGACATATATCGACCTAAATTATTTTGTTCACTAAGCTGTCAAAGAGGGGGCGCTGTTTATTGTTTATCATCAATATTTATTTCAAATTCTAAGGCGGGCGTAATTTGGCCGTTCAACTTGTCCCGGTCCTTGCTCAAATCTTCCCTGAATTAATCAATGGATTTTTCTGGTTTGTTTATTTAATAATATCGCGATTTATTTACTCCGGAACTAGTCTTGTTAACCGGTTGAGATCCTCTAAGTCGTAGGCCAATGTGTCTGAGTGAGAGGACAGTCAGAAGGAAAGAGATGGAGGGTAATAGAGCGGAAGAGCGAAGGCGCGCATAGGATAGAAGGAGACAGACATGACGTACGTGACTAGGCGCGAAATAACGGGGTGTAACACGACGGCAAAATGTGACCACGCGCGTGTTTGTGGGCTGTTGGGAATTTTCTCGGTTATTACCGGCGGCCTTCAAGAGATAGGGGAGAGCTAGGACAAGGGACGTGAGTCACTTAGGGTGAGCAAACTCGTCGTTTGAAAACACCGTAACTCAACTCCTCATCTCACAGGCCTCTCGCTCAGATTTTCTATCGTTAATTCAAGTGGGAAGCCGCACATCCAGATAGCACAAAAAATTCCGTGAAGATTTCCTGAAACTTGCCGTGCAACATTCCCTCACAAGCGGACATTTTCTTGAATGACCGAACCTTGCCCTAACCTTTCAATGCAATATTCCCAACCTTACATTGCAAGTTTCAGGAAATCTTCACGGAATTTTTTGTGCTATCTGGGCAGATGAGTGTTGATTTTCGGGGTTCTCAACTTGGCCAGTGGCCCACAACAGCGTAAATAATTTTACCATAAGCATTAATATTTTTGCAATTCCATGCTGTATTTTTGGCATTAATATCCCCATACAATAATACTTTGTAACCAGTGTTAAAGTTTAAATTTAATTCTCTAGGATTTATCTTAGTTTTAGGAGGATTATAAGCAGAAACTAATACGGAGTTATCACAGAGTCGAATAGCAACACATTCTGAAGAAGCAGTGTTTAATATAATTTCAGACTAGTTAATGATATCTTTGACTAGAATTAAGACACCCCCTGTGCCTTATCTCCTAACCTATCCTTGCGTACAACATTATACCCTGGAACGCTAAACTTATTTTTAGGTGTCAGCCTTGTCTCGTTAAGCATCATCTATAATGTCTATTTTATGGTCACAAAGAAATTGCGATAATTCTCTATAATTACCCCTAATACCATTTGCATTCCAATGTCCTATTCTTAATGTATTTATAATTTTCTTATTTGCCATCATTTGTCCTGAATTTTTATGATTATGAAAAAAGGTTTTTTGTACATAATTTTTTTTTGCTTTTTTCATGATTATTAAAATTTAAGACCAGACTCACCTCCCAGCTAACCTGTTACCATCCTGAAAGGTTCCTGAATGATCACAT
>CAKNYM010052913.1:639759-661498 GCA_932195095.1 Andricus curvator
ATGTGATCATTCAGGAACCTTTCAGGATGGTAACAGGTTAGCTGGGATACTCAGCGGACATCACTGGTGCACTGCACCAAGCAATGACTGTATTTGCATATTAAAAAATGTACAGATTTTAAAATTAAATTAAAAAATAGAAACTTTACAAACATTTTTTTCTTTACAGCAAAAATGTTAATCTATTTTTATATTTACGGAATTTTCAGTAAAATTAACCAGCCAAGTATAGCAGGATGACTTATATTTGAAAAACAATTGAATTTTTTTCCAACGTCCCTAAACTGACCCTTCTTCCCATTTTTTCACAAAGTTTAATTTCATTTTCAAGAATCATATTACACAGATCGAATCCATTTCAAATCATACAGGCAGTGCAACTGAGAAAACAATTATTTTCATAAAGTTATGAGTATTTGAAACTTTGGGGCTGTTTTTAAAAAAAGTACAAATTTTTTCTTCAAACCTTTATAACTTTTGACCTAATTGAGATATGTATTTAAGTTCTTTCCAGACTCTGGTGAGATCAATTGTACTCTTTCTAAATCTGCCGGAAAATTAAAAAATGTTGACAATTAAAAAATGGCAGCGGCTTTTCTGGATATATTAAAAGTCGATTTTCTCAAAACAAAAAATATCTATAAAAAAATCCAACAATTCAATTTTTTGAACAAACATTCTCGTGGCCACGAAAAATAGTTAGCCTGCATAAGACGTACAGAATGTATTCTTTATGTAAGCACAATTTTTTAAATATTAGATAAAATAAAAAAATGGGGTTTTCCATGTTTTGAAAATTCTGCCGAGAAGATAAAGTCGAATTTAATAGAAACCCCCACTTTCTTTGTTTTATTCCATTGTTTTTTAATTCGTGCTTATAAACAAAACATTATTATAAATTTAAACATAAAAATTCATAAACATAAACATTCTTATAAACAAACCTTCGCTTTATGCAGGCCGAATCATTTTTGTGGCCACGAGCATTTTTTTCGAAAAATTGAATTTGTTAATTTTTCTAGCGAATGATACAAGATATCATAAAAGAATAAGACGTACTTTTTATAGAACTTTTTAAAATAAGCTAAATTTTTTCTTAGCATTTTTTTGAGACTGTGCTTTGTAAGAGAGTATGCCAAAAGTATAAGAAAAATGCGAAAATCCAATTTTTCGAACAAAATTCTCTTGATCAGAAAAATGGTTTGGCCCGCATGAAACTCACAGGACGTATTCCTTATAAAATTACCAATTCAACAAAAAAATGACAAGAAATGAAAGGGTGGGATTTTCGAGAAAATCTACTTTTAATATTTCCAGAAAAAAACAGCAATTTTGTTAATTATCAACATTTTTTTATTGTCTTGTGAATTATAAAAGAGAACATTTACCCTCACCAGAGTCAGGAAATAAAACTTAAATATCTCAATTGGATCAAAAGTTATAAGGGTTTGAAGAAAAATGTGTATGTTTTGTAAACAACCCTAAAATTTCCAATACTCATAACTTCGCGAAAATTATTTTTTTCTCAATACGGTAAAATATGGGTTTCGTTTGAAAAACGACATATTTAAGAGGCGAAGTAGTACTGCTTGAATGATTTAAAATGGATTCGGTGCACAGAAATGTAAGACATTAAAAAACCAGACGATATATGAGATTATGTTTGCAATTCAATTAGTTCCTGAACTATTTATTTGCGATTTTGTTGATTGAGGGACGTCGGTGGAGAAGAAATGAAAACATTAGTCAACTTCAACTTCAGAAAACGTCTGACCGTCTGACGCCATAACTTTTGAAGAAATTATCGAATCAGAATTTCCTTTGTGGTCCAAAAAGATAGGCCAAGTTCATTAGATACTTTATAAAGAAATTGATATTTGATAAATATATAACATTTCTGAATATATTAAAAGAATTCATGATATTTGTATTAGAAAATATAGCATAACCGAATATCCAAACTTTTAAACGAATATCAATCATATGTTTCGAAAATAAAATTTTAGCTTCAAAAGCTTTTATAATCCTGACCGATGAAGAGAAATATTCTAGACACTTAAATACATTGAAAGGTTTGAAAATAATCGACATTCTGAATTTTAAGACATTCTAAAAATATTTATTTTCAATAGGTCCTCTAATATTATTAAGAACAAAACAAGATAATCCTAATCAAAAATTTGGAACTAAAACGTTACACGTTTTCTTTTAAGACTGTGAAAATAAAAATAAGTGATATGAGAGCATCGATTATCTACATATGAGAATAAATATATCATTCATAATCAGTATGAATTACTATAAATGAAAAATTGTAGATATTGACTACGTCGATTTCTAATAATTTTATAAATGTGAATTATAATTATATATAACCAGCACATTTTTATCGACGAATCGTCAATTCGATACAAATATGAAATATTATATTACATACATCGACTTACATCTTAAAATATTTCAATCATCAACACCTCTGCATAACTTTACACAATTTAAAAACAAATTCAAGTACATATTTAACAATTACGTCTTATACGCATACAACTATTCATGCATAATTCACATTTGCTCATTTAAAATAGAAGGTGAGGAATCGCTTTTATCACTATTATCGATTGCTTACAGTCTTAGTTTAGTTCCCATGAAACACTGTTACTGCTGCTACTGCTATTAGTCACTGAGGAATGCCTCCTTAATTGAGAATCAGACCATTCGAAATGACAGTTTGCCATTTCACCCGAGTTTACTTCTTCAAGTGTCTTCTGGTCCACAAAACGCATGCGGGCTGTAATTCCTGCGGTCGTTGGCCTTTTGGATGGATCAACATCCAGCATCATTTTGACCAAGCTGAACTGTGAATTTAATTCATTTGGATTAAATAGAAAATCGGTTTTATCCATTTTAAATCTCAGATAAAATTCCCGATTTCTTATCAAGTTTCAATTGAAGAATTCAGAGTAGAACAATTCTAAATGTAAAGCCGGGAAATGATAGTGAATTTATTTTTTGATCGCAAATTTAAAAAAGGTTTAATATAGAGAAACCTTTACAACCATTTAAAATGTCACCAACTTGATATTACATAAAATTATGCAATTTTTAATGAGTTCAATTTGAAATGAACAATTACAAATCTGTTCAAAATTAAACAATTTTTAAACTGTAACGTAAAAATTGCTAGCGTTAAGAAAGTAAATAATTTCAGGTTCGTCGATTCATAATGACACAATGCTGATAAATGTAAATCATTTCAAATTGAACAATTTCTATTTGAAGTCTTCAAAAACTTAACATTTCTAGTGTTCACAAATTTTTCATTTGTAGAGGAAATTCTTGAATTTTGATAAGTATACATGAAAATTTGAACATTTTAAATTTTAAACCATTTAAATTGAAATAATTCAACTTTAAGGAATTTGAGTTTTTATACAAAAGTTACAGTTTCACAATTTTTAATTTAAAAAGTATTCAGTTTTAAACCCAGTATTTAATGGTTAATTTTGAATGATTCCAGTTAAAATATAAAATTCCAATTTAAAAATGTATACCTTTACAATTTCTATGATTTTAATATACAATTTTCTAATTTAAAATTGGGTCGCTTTGAATACCGAATTTAAAACGATTTTATTTCTAAGGTCTCAAATTAAAAATTATTTAATTTTTAAAGCTTAAATTTGAAAATTTTAGGTGTTTAATCTAAGACTTGATCTAAAAATTGACGAATATTGAAGTCTGGAACTTGTTAATTTTAATGATCTAGTACATTTTTTGCACCGGAAAATGACCGGAGATTTCTTTCTTGCATTTCAGAAGCCACCCAGTCCTGGTTTCTTATATATACAAGTTATAGAGAATCTGTAGAATTTTTAAGTATTCATGAAGATCTTGACATTAGATTGACGTACTTAAGAATTTTATAGTACTTCTACAATATTTACCTCAGTTGGATAATGAAGTTCAAAGTATTTTGGAAATTTGAAATGCCTTATTTTGGTTAGAGTATCTACCCTTTCCATGTAAGTTTCAAATGGAATCATCAATTCTGCCAGTATGATACCCAGTGAGTAGATATCTACTTTAAAATTGTATCGTTCCCCATTCAACTGTTCTGGAGACATGTACAAACGAGTCCCGACTCTAGCTGTATGCTGATCTCCTTTTTCTGAGATTGAATCAAAATAATCACCTGGAGTATGAACCTCATTGTAACCTTCAGTCATTGCCACTAGTCCAAAGTCTCCAATTTTCACCTTTTTATCAAACGATATAAAGATGTTCGATGGCTGAAATTAAAATAGGTTTTCAATTTTTTAATTTGTATCTTTGCAATAATCAGAATCAATTTCAGAATGAAATGTTCGAAAATAATAAATGCTTTAAAATCAATTTTAATTTGAAATTTCTTTAATTCAAAACTTTTCAATTTTAAATTCTTATGTTTTGTTCTCTTCAATTCTTAAGTTCGTTAATTTAAATTCTTTAATTTTCAATTTTGCAAAGAAATTTGTAAATATTGCAGTTTAAAATGCAATTCCTTTTGTGTTGTAGACACCTGTATTTTGAATAAATTGATTCCAAATTAGTGGAAAACGTATGTAACATTTTTGCAGGGAAACTGATCGGTCTCTGCAGATATGCCAGCCATTTTGAAAAATTTGTTAAAACTTTCAATAAGTTAAATAATATAGAAATTCAAATATATTTATAGTGATTTTAATATCCAAATTAAACTTCCTCAAAGGAACAATATCATGCAATACCGTTCTTAGAGATAAGGAGAACATTTCAGAGTTGGTGAATATAAGAACAAGCGTTTTAGAGTGGGAAGCGGGGAATGGTATGAGTAAGTTGATGGTGTCGTGATTTTTGTATGTACAAAGCATGTGGAAAAGTTCCAAAGTTTGCATTTATGAAGTAGACAAACTAAGAAGGTATAAAATGCAGTACTTATATGTAAAAGTCTAATTAGGATGTACATTACGAAATAAAATTATAGATTATTCTATAAATGACGAATAATCACCTTTAAATCGCGATGAATAAGACCTTGCAAATGAACATATTGCACAGCATTAACAATCTGTTGGAAAGTATTCAGAACTAGTTTAATATCCCTGGTCTTATTTTCTTCTTTTAACCATTCACTCAAACTCATTTTTTTGCACAGTTGCATCTGTATATACAGGAACATCTTTGCAGAATTTGTACTTGGTCCCATGTTTGATCCTTTATCCTGTAAATTCAAACTAAGCGAAGCTTTCCTCTTCTTCCTCTCTTCGCTTGTGCTTTTTCTTCCGCTTAATTGAAAAACTACAGAAGCTGAAATACTATCACTTTTATCTTTATCAATACAATTAATTTCACTACTTTTAGTCTCTTCTATCACTCCAATCGACTCGGTGGCTTCCGAAACTTGTTCATTGGTCTCGTTATAATCCTGAGTGAATTCCTGTGACTCTCTCACCACGTCGCTTTCATTAGCTTCAAAAACGATGAACGAATCGTCATCCTTGTTATTTAATTCGTAGGCTTCACACGCACTGTCTAGGGAAGATTGCTCACTCGGTGGCACATTGATGTGGACAGAATTGGATGATTTTATATCGCTAGCAGACAAACTTGAAAGGAAATCACAATTGGGGTATTTGTCTTTATTTAGTAACTCTCTGTCTTTTTCTTGTTGCCAACCGGCTGGTGGACATTCTACCCAGGCACCAAAATAACGAACGACATGGTCGTGCTCTAATTGTGCCAAAGCTCGAACTTCTCTCAAGACTCGTTCTCTGGATTTGAGACTGAACGAAAACAGAATAGAAATTAATTAGAAAAGTGAAATCTGAGGAGTACATTAGTACATTAGATTGGCTAAAGTAACATATCCGATTGTCCGCCATCGAAGCACCGAAAAAACACCGGAAAATCGTCCCAACAGCTAATAATATACAAGAATTTATTCAGAATACATAAAATTCTTTTATTCTTTATTTCCATGTTAGGACTCGGATTGCACGACTTTTTCGACTTGATGAGAAAATTCAAAATTGTATTGTTTATAATCGAAAGCTTAAAAAAGTGTACACCTTTAATTTAAAAGCGCGAAAAGTTAAATTGTCTTAAACTGAGAATATTACAAATTGCCTAATTTTCCATTGACGCTTTATAAGACAATTTTAAATTAATAGCGTTCGACACTGATGAATGTGTAATTACTGTAATTGTGTGAATCCTTGAAGATTTTAACTTTTCATTTCAAATTGCAAGCCTTAATAGTTGAACTATAATAATTAAGTAATTTTAAGTTTAAAATGCTCAGAATTAAATAAATTGAAATTTAAAGCGTTTCAAATTAAACAAATTTTAATTAAAAGCGTATAGTTGAATAATTTCATATTGTAGTATTCAAATATGTTTGGTTCCGTTTTGTAGAATTTCCAAAAAAAGCCATATATTAAATTTATCGATCCATTTTAAAATTTAATTTCGTTCAAAAATTAATTATTTCTAATTTAGGAATTTTATTTAATCGCATTCAAAAGTGATAAATATCAAATTGGAAATTTCAAAAGAAGAACCTTGAAAAATAAGAGATTATAAATTAAAAACCGCAAAAAATGTCATCGTATCAGATTGAACCCTCAGCAATGAACAGTTTCAAATTAATTGTAAAGATATGGACATCGGAGAATTTTGAAGTTATTTTTTTTTTTAATAATTCAAAGTAGGCATGTAAAAGTTTCTGGGATTTAAGATACTTCGAATGAGAGTTTAATTAGTTATATTTCATGTGATTATTCGAAATTCTATAGCAATTCTGGTATAAGAAATGAAAACAATTGTTATCAAAAATTTAATCTGAAGAACTGTCAATTGAACAAAATAGCATTTTCTATCATTTATTTAAGTTTAGAATTTAAACTAATTTTTTTGAAAATTGAAGATACATCCATAAAATGCAAAATGTTTAATTTAACTTTACGGAATTTCTGTACAATACTGCATTCTTCAATTTTTGTGTTCTTTATGACTTAAACAAAATTTATTGATAGCAACTGTTAAGTCTATAATATCTTCACTTTAAAGTTTGTTTCATTTGTGCAAATACAATTTACAAATCCATAGGATTTTATGCAAGAACGAAAAAATTTAACTTACGAACTATTGTTTACTATTTTAAGTAGTATATTTCTACACGTACATCGTCAGTTCTCATTTTTTTCGTTAAAAAAAGTATGATAAGTTGGAGTTCTTTATGTGTAAATTTTATTCTGGCTTCCTAAAGGAATAACTTTTTTGAAATTTCATGGGACTTATGTTACTTATGCGACTTTTGTTTTGAACATTTTAGTCAAATGGAGGCCTGCGTGATGTTTATATAATTTTAATATTTAATAAATTTCATGCCCACCAGTTTTCTATGTTTTTTAAATGTTATGCCACTATTGACACTATTTTTTAACTCTAAAGTAAGGCCGAGGCCTGTATCATGTATCTCTCGATTCAATACATTTAGAAATAGGAATTAAGTTACAGAAGAAATTTAAATTCAATGATAGAATATTAAAATTAGTACCTGCTTGGGAGAGTAATTCTTTTAATTGCATATATGCGCCGGTCGAGTTTATTTCGAGCCTCGAAGACAAACCCATATCCTCCTCTTCCTAAACAGCCAATAGGGTCGTAATCTTCGAGAAAACGGGAGGTAAATTTAGATCCAGTAGTATCAAGCAAAGCATTTGGAACTTCTTCTTTTTTCTCTATATGTGTCTCAATAATGCAGGGCTGCAAATAATACAATTTTAGTATAGAAAATATTAAGAAATAAAAAAAAATGAGATAAAAATGATCTTACAGGAAGGATTGCGTCTTTAACAGCAGAATTGGCATTCAAAAGACTTTGTGTTATCATGAAGTTTAAGATAATTGCTGTCGTGATTGAAATCAGCACTACTTCTTTCCTAAATAGAGAAAAAAAATTATTATCTGAGTCTTAATTGAAAAAATATATATCTTATTGGACGTTTATTATTAAAGCTGGAAAACATTTAAATTTACAAGAAAATTGGGGACGTTTCTTTTTAATTTATTTAAAATTCAAAAACAGAATGAGAATAAATTGAATGTAACTTACCACCAAAACCACAGCGATACGATCATTGGCCGTAAAATTTCTTCCTCTTGCTCTTCAAACTCATTAATTAGAGATTCTTCTTCCGCAGACACATTAGTTATTTCAGGAATAGTTGTTTTTTTACACTGACTTTCACTGTTAATAACCAACTGTTCCTTTGAGTACAAGTAAAATCCGTTTCCTTAAAATATAAAAAGTTTTACTTGTAAAAGTTATATTAATTTTTAAATAGAAATTAAATATGAACTGTTAGTATAAAAATAAATATATGAGTACCGTTTATATAATTCGAACTGTACAAGACTGACAAAGCCGTGGATTGAACATCGTCCTTTGATTCTAAAGAATTGTCATTATCTAATCCCAACTTGTCGTTTCCTGAAAAAGCTGAAGAAAAAATAGTTTCTTAAAATGCTAAAGCATAAGAAAGATAGGGGAAATAATTTTTAATTTATAAATACCGATTGCAGGGTACGGTTTCCATGGAAATTTAGGAACATTGTCTTTTGATGAAATCGAAGGTTCTAGTATTGATTTTAGTGCTGGATTTTCTTGAACATAAAGCTGTTGGTTATGCATTCCTAAATAAAGTCCAGGGTGGATAGCGAATTCGGGATCCCATAATCTTTGACTTATTTCGAATAAATTTATTTCCTTCACAGCGGAATTTCCATTTGCTTCGTAATTCGAATCTTCTTTCCACACACTCATAATCGGAGAATCAAACTGAAAAATTGTATTGTAAGTTTCTTTATATATTTTAAAAATTCAGACTGATTATCAGAAAATTATTTCCCTTTCAATACTTGAGAGAGTTGGGGACTCACTACTTCCAAGTAAAAAATTAAATTTGATAATAAATTATGAAATAAATGATATTTTATCATGAATTTTAGATAGTTTACAACGACTGTATAATAAAAAATTATAAACTTTTAAATCTAAAAACTTGTAGTATGAACAATTTTCAAATTTAACAATTTTAACTTTTGGAATGTTTTTAACTTTGAAACTCGAGATATTGATACAAGTTGATTTTCTTTAAAATGTAATAGGAGTTTAAAGTATTTTTGTAACATTTCATAAGCTGACCCGTAACCCTGATTTAGTTTTTGACGAGTTATTTTTTTAAATAATATTTTACCAACCTTGTACTCCCATAATTTTGATGTTGGGTTGTTTCTCTCGACGGCCCATATAATTCCTTCTGGCACAATCACCTTGATATCAATATCGAGGGATATTTGAGTTTTTTGATAATGACAGTCTAGATTTTCATTTGGAGTTAGAGAGAGCCCATGATGACCGACGCTGAAATTCCACCTGCACAAATTTAAATAGATTTGTTAAGTTCAAATTAAAGTAGAAAGGAAACTACCATCTAAATATAACACAGACTTCACAGCCCAAAATTTTCTCAAAACAGGGTAAATTTCCCACGAAAATAGGGGAATGAATTCTTTTAAATAAAATTAATTTAGATACTATATTGAATTCAATATGAAACACTTTAAATTCCTCAGATTTCAAGTCGAAAGATATTGCATTTTCAACAAAATAATTGAATTTTCAACGAAAAAAGATGAATTTTTAACCCAAAACGACGAATTTTCAACAAAAGAGTTGAATTTTGAAGCTAAAAAGTCAAATTTTTGTAGAAAACATTTGACTTTCAAAACCAAAAAGATGAATTTTCAACAAAAAAGTTGATTTTCGACCATGAAAGATAAATTTTCAATCAAATAATTAAACTTTCAACAACAAAATTAATTTTCGATCAATCACTTGCACTTAAAACCAAATAGTTCTACTTTCAAGCAAAAGAGATGCATTTTTAACAGAAAAGTTTAATCTTTAACCAAATAGTTAAATTTTCAACTCACAAAAATGAATTTTCAAATCAAAAAGACGAATTTTCCACAAGAGAGTTGAATTTTCAATCCAAAAAAGCGACTTTTCTACAAAACAGTTAAAATTTTAACAAAAAGCTTAATTTTAACCAAAAAGTTGAATTTTCTGCCAAGTTCAGGGATTACAGCCCAAAATGAGCCTAAAAAGGGGTAAATAGGGTAATTTTGTCATGAAACAGGGAAAAATATGAGAAAGATTAAACATTTCTGTTTACATGTAGAAAAGAAGAAAAAATATTTTTATTGGAAATTTTATATTTATAAATAATGTTAAATAATTTTTTTAATGATTTCTGCCATTTAAGAATTTATTTTTAAAGATTGGATATACTTAGGTTGTTGAAAATCAATCCACGGCGATATAAAAATTTCTGACAAACATACAATGTGTTGGAAAAACAATTTTTCTAAGTTTTAAATCGTTCTTATAGTCAAGCATATTTTCACTTTAAAAAAATAAACATCATTAATAATTAAATCGTGATACTTATAAGTATGTATAATTAAATATTTCTTTTCACGACTTGTCATTTGTTAAATCATAAATATTTTGGTTTGAAATCCGTCAAATTAATATTTGGAAATTCTTTACTTGTAAGATTTAGAAATAAAATTTGAGACTGCTCAGCACAGTTGACAAACAGAAAATATTCCATTTTTTAATTCTTTAACTTTGTACATTCCAATGAAAAAGTGTTCACCTTCTAATACTTTTTTTTTAAATTACTATTTTTATGTTAGATATCAACTTCTGTCTTTTTTTTCACATTTTCAACATTGTTTAAACTGCTTTAGCGTCAAATTTTGTTAAAGAGTGTTTATTTTTAAAGGACTATCGTTTTCAGCACTTGAAACTTGTTGCACTTATACAGTTATATGTATTTGTGTTGCGATATATTGTTTATTTTTTTAATTTTGCACTTTATTTATTTAACTACTTCAATATTATACAGATAAATTTGATAATTTTCATTATTATTAATAGATTAATTTATAACATTTTGAATTTCATTTAAAAAAAGTTAAAGTAATTATAATAAATAATTCTGTAATTTAAAAAAAAATTAAACCTTCAACTAGTCTAGTTTTTAATAGAATAGTTTCGTACATGAAAAATGAACAATGAATGATATAGTTCTTTCGTACATATAATAATTTTAAAGAATTTCCCGCGTAATTCAAATATTGTATTTTTAAATGTAGTATATTTAAAGAGAAAAGGGGAAGTTGTTCGAGAACTGGGGAAAACGGGAATTAAAAAGAAGGGGAGAACACAGGGAAATGACTGTGGTACCTGTATAACATAATATTATTAATACAATCTTCGGAAAATACCTTGATTTCGTTTGAAAACAGAAAATTAATTTGATTAAATCAAGAAGGCAGCAGATAAAATTAAAAAGAAATAACCTCTCGTATCCACTTCGGGATTCAGCAGCTCGAACAGTTTGCTGGTATCTTTGAATGACAAGTACTTCTGGTTCGACATAAGATTCGCCCTCCGTTGTGTTTTTACAAGCATGCTGATTACACTCGTACAATACTTTACCAGTCGAAACAGAAACACCTGTTATCATGTTAAAGGAATTAATTAATTGAAGAATATAATTGTTCGAACTAAAATTAAAGCTCTATAATAGAATTGCAATAAAATTTGTATAAATATATTATACTAAAAGTTTTAAAAAGCACTAACCGTAAGATCGAGTTTCTAGTGAGCCAGAAAATACCAAATCGGAATAACGAAAAGACGATTTTAATAATTGTTCCGTGGATAATGGCACTGCTTCCAAATTCTCTCCATCGAATTTGTATAATCCCCCATTTAACGACGGTATTAAACGAACCCATTGTCCGCGATTATTTAGCTACTTGGGAAAATTTGAATTAGTAAATTGAAGAAAAAGGAAAAGTAACTTAATACCTATTTTGCTTGTATTTAATTCTGAATAGATTGATAATGTTACCTCTCTTTGGTGAATATTTGATGAGAGCATTGGGGTTTTTCCTAAGTCTAAAGTCCATGTCTTTTTTCCTCCATGTGCGGTATCAAGGGCAGTTACTTTTCCATCCAAAGTATTCACAAAAACAAGACTGAAACAGAAAGTCAAGTATTTTCTGATTTTTTAAATGATAAAAAGTTTGAATTGTTTTAAAATAAATATAGATCAATCGATTAGTTTGGATAGTTTTGATCGAAACTTCAGGTAAATACCAAAATTTATCTTTCGTGATAATTTATTATTTAATTAATTTTATTAATAATTTAAATAGCTTAGAATTCACTTGAAATATTGTTTTATATTATTACGATAATTCTAAGTCAACGTTTCATCTCAACGTTTAATATAAGTGACCGAAGCCATTACAAATCAGTCGCAGAATCTTTTAGTGGCGGAATTTGTTGTTCTTTAGAGGAAATTAGGCGACACGTCTTTTCCGATTTGGAAAAAAAAACATTTTTCACGAAGATACGAGTATTTGAATTTCGACGTGAATTTAAAAAAAAAAACACAAATCTTTTATTTAAATTCGTACAGTTTTTGACCTTAATGTTCCATTTTTCTTTCCGGATTCTAGTGGTGTTTACTGTCCTCTTTTAAAATCCATTGATAAATTCGTTTAAAAGTTAATTATTATCTACATGGCGATGACTTGTTTGAAAATATAAAAATTGGTTTTTACAAAAAACTCACACTTATATTTTTGACCAATTTTTTGTTGAATTTAGCCTTTTATAGAGAAGACATCCTGTGAGTTTTATGCGGACTAATCATTTTCTCACAGGATGCCTTCCTTATAAAAGGCCAAATTCGGTAAAAAATAGAAGTGTGGGTTTTCTGTCAAAAACGACTTTATATATTTTCAAACAAGTCATCGGCATTTTGGTAATTTTTAACTTTTTTTTTAAATTTATCGATTGATTTTGGAAAAGGACGGTAAACACAACCAGAATCTGAAAAAATGGGAACATCTGATTTAGGGTAAGAAAATATAGGAGTTTGAAGAAAAAATGTGTTTTTTGAAAAATAGACGTCAACATTCAAATACATGTCGCCTCATTTTTTCTAAAAAAAACAACCGATTTCGTCGCTGACAGATACTACGACTTAAAGTGTAGAATCTGCCTGATTTGAAATGGGTTCGGTCTAAGTCATTAATAAATAACATCATAGAAATCTTCTCTACAGTAGTTTCCAGTTATACATTTCAGAACTCCCTTAAAAAGTGAATAACCGAATATATAAAAATATGTTTTGAAATTTTGAAGGCGTCAAACGATTATTAAATAAATAAAATATTATATTGCAAAGTGCAAAGTCGAGTTATATACAAATAAAAATCCAACTATATTATTATATCATCCACATTTTGCATTTCTTTTGGAGTCCTGCCAAAATATCCGATTAATATTTTCGCGTTTTCCTCTTCTAAAAAGGCTAAAAAGCATACAATTAAAATCTGTTTGTTGGAACGAGACTCTAACCTCAAAATTGAATTGCCTCATTTTACTCCTAAGTACTAGAATTATACACCTTTGTTAGATACTTATGGCCTACTCCTGTTTTGAATAAAGTTTGTATTCCGAGTGAAAAATTGGCTAATTTCAATATCTTTTGAGCAAAAGATTTTTTTTACTCTGACCCAGCTCCCTGGCACTCAAAGCTAAAAATGGGCACACATTTGACTGCCCTGCGCGTTAGTACTCAAATTGCCCGAGCGTAGCGCTGATTACCTATAGGGCCGGCTTTCTTGAAAATACATGGCAAAATTGTCAACATTTGAAGTTTTATTATATTTTCTGGTAGTTTATTAGTCCTTTTTTCGTTTTTTTTTGCTGAAAATGATCAGTGATATATAATTAATTGAAAAAACATTAAACATGGTGAAGTGTTTAGCAGTGAACTGTGATTCTGGTTACAAAAAGAAACGGAGTTCGGAGGAGCAAACTCAACGGTTTTTTTATGTGCCAAAAGACAAAGTGTCAATCAAAAAATGACAAAAAGCAATTTTGAGAGATGACATTAGAGTCAAAGAAGGTCAAGCGGTTTGTGAGAGACATTTTGCAGAAAGTGACATCATCCGCGAAAGAACAATTACTGGTCCTGGCGGAACAGTTTTAGGAACGATACGTTATTGTATGAATTTAATTATCGTATTTATTTTCCTTTGTGTATATATTGCTTTTTTTTATTATGTACTTTGAAATACAAATTCCGCCAGAGTTTAATCATGAATTCGTGGAATAAAATTAATAGTTTGAAAAAAAAATAATTTAAAGAACTAAATAATAATATCTTTAGCTCCAAAAAATATATTTTCTATTTACAATTTGTAAAATTTCAAAAAATAATGCAAATAATTTGTATATGAGTATCAATAATTCATCATATTATCTTGGCATACTATTTTATATTGGCAATTATTTAAATTTGAGAACGTGCTATAATTATTTGTGGTAAAAATATTTTTTTTATTATTAACAAAATTTTAATATTGAATAAATAAATTTTAATAAACTATTTTTTGTAGACTCCGTATGAAAGGCCGCGACTTCGAGAAGGAGCCGTACCAATACTCCATTTGGGACGAGACGAAAAGCCTGAAAAACATTTTGAAAATTTAACTAATTTAATTGTTGAAAATTTAACTAATTTGAAGAATTTAACTAATCTAAAGAAAATATAAACGTTATTTTGTACATAAAATTACATATTATTACTGTTGTGTTTTACAGAAAGCGGCAGAAAGTTATAATTTTTTGAAATGCTTGTTGCATTCATTTTATTTATTGAAATTTTATATTACATATAAGATTTTTATAATTGCAAAATAATTTGGTAAGTTACTTTATACTGTTTTAAAATAAAATGTTTTAATATTAAATTAGGTACATGAATTTTTACGACGCAAAAAACCTTTTAATTTAAAATCGTGATACTAAAGTTCCTAAATTAATTTATTATTTACATAATAACAATTTTATTGTTATTACGTTGTTTACATTTATTATATTAAATGTATTATCTTGGAAAAAATTTTCGTATTGCTTTCACACATTTAATCACTTAGAAACTTAATATATTTCACTTTTTTCGTTATATATTTTATACTAGTATATGCCAAAAACATTTAACTTCTTTTTTCCATTAAAAAAATACGAAAAAGCGGTTCAGATTTTAAAAAAACATAAATATTTGCATTTTTGCCATGTATTTGAAAGAAAGTCGGCCCTATTGGTAATCAGCGCCACGATTTCGCCTGGTGGCCGTGATCCACCTTTCAGCCAACTTTTATAATACAGGCCACCATGAAAGTGCCAGGGGGCTACTCTGACCTGAGTATTCGAAAAAATGGTCGGGTTTTACACAAAAAGTATTGAAATTAGCCCATTTTTCACCGAGCATATAGACTTGATTCCAAACAGGTGTATGCTCTAAGTATCTAAAAAAATACGTAATTCTAGTATTTGTGGAGTAAAATCCCTCTATGGTAAAATCAGGCAATTCAATTTTGAGGGTAAGGCCTCGTTCCAACGGCCTTAAGACTTAAATAAAAAAAGGGGAAATACTTTTTTATTAAACTATACATCAAATTTTTAATCATTCTAATCTATATAGTTAGTTGGTCAGGCCACCTTGTTGCATATAGATACGACAACAATGACTCATTCCACCAATCTGGCAGGTAGTAAACAATCCCATTTTCATAATAGACAGCAGAATGTTCATAAGCAGTTTATCCATATTTTATTTTATTTTCCTCGTCAATCAGAATCACAAAAAAGGAGCGGCATAATAAACAAGCACAGGCATTGTGATTGTGATGCAGTTTGAAAAAAATTAGTACCTGCGAGGTGGGTCATCATCTGATGTGGCATGATCGCAGAATGGCAGTTGACCAATTTCGGCACTGTTGACGAAAACATAACAGCCCAAAGAAGCAATGAATAAACAAATCAATGCCCCTTTCCATTGAAGTATATTAGACATCTTTTTGTCACGCCAATAAGTCAAATTGCTTGTAAACAATCACTATCATTTTGATATTCGCACTTCCATGAAATTGTGTAGACCCCGAGCTGAGCGCTACATAAACGATAGACTCCGAAACATAGTGCATCGGAGTGATGAGTTGGATTTGAACTTCAACTCAATAAGTAAAATTATCGAACTACACGGGCAAAATAAATCGAAAAATGTTAAAGAACCGGTTGCTCAACATCATCTCGAGATTTTACAATATTTATCAATATTTACACTGTGTATATGCATGCGCATGATCTATAGTTATAGCAGGTTATAGTCATCTATATTCTAGGCTGGCTGATGCTATCTAGATTCTAGACGATCTAGAGATTAGTAGAAATCCTGTCATTTTACTGTTTTCTAGCAAAGAAATAACAATGTGAACAGTGTAGATGAGATAAGATGAGATGAGATGAGACTGTGTCGTGGTCGTGGCCCAATGAGGAACTGTGTATTTCCCGCGCTTTTTTGATTTGTCTAATCATAAAATCGTTTTCTTTTGATGGTCACAAGTTGTTAAAGCAACTATAAGTTGAATGTAAAATAATTTTCATTTAAAGTTTTTCAAACGTGCAGCAGTCAGTAATTTTGAAAATATTATATGGTCATTACGACCTCCTTAACGCATTTGCAATGTATTTAACGTACAATTTAATACCTAATTGTAAAATTTCAAAGTAAAGGTTTTATAAAGTGAAACACTTTCAAATTGGAATTATTAGTCAGTGGAAACAGTTTTAAAAACGTTTTGAATTAACAAATAAGCCACGTTTTATTTGTAGCCTGAACAAAATGCGAACAATTTCTAATTTCTAGCACTTACAATTTTAAAATAACAATAATTGCAATCGAATACAATAGCAATCGAAGTTAAACAATTTAAAAATGTTAATCCGTGTGAATTAAACAAATACTCTGACAAAAGAAAAATAATGTCAGCAATTTTCAAAGTTAATTTTCTTTGAATAATATTTAAAAAAGCGCGCTTTAGTGCATGCGCATTATCAAATAGAGATTCTAATAATTTATTTTTTCGCAAAATGACTTCTGGTATTTGTGGAGATACGAAACTTTACTAAAAGTTAATTTATTTAAAATATCTCCATCTTCAAATGCCTTCAAGTGACACTCTTGAAAAGATCATCATTTTTTTTACATAAGGTCAAAATTCAAACGCGACATACAAACAATTAACGACAGTGGCGTACTCTGACTGACTCTGACTTTTAACGTTCCGCCTTTTGACTTTGATGTTCTATGGTTCTGATCACGTCTGATTTTTTATTGTAAAGTGCCATTTGCTAAGTGAAGTGACGTGAAGAAAAAAAGTTTCCTGTTTTGGACGGTATGCAATAAATAACTGTTAGATTGCTATTTATTTATTAGAAAGTCGACCTTCGATGCAAAGCACGTGAAATATTTTGAAAAAGTTCAAGTGTCGCGATGAATTTAGCATGCCAATAAATAAGCTCGTGTCTTTCCTCCAGCCATGCCTGAGGACAATAATAGATTTGGCTGGAACCTACAGTCTGATTAAATAAATAGGATTGTCTCAGTCGCAAACACTCGAACCATTGGTGCTTAATAAGTGTTTCTTTAATCATTTGTAAGTGGCCTCTAATATCACTATCCCAGAAATTTTTCTCTCTTGAGATTTGAGCTACATAACCTTGCTAAATCCAGGTGCTATGCACTTAAATTTCTCCATAATTCAAAATAATAAATTAATATATCATACTTTTCTGACAGGGAATTTTTCAATATCAAATTCGATTCTAAAAATTGGGAACTAGTCCTTATTTCTTAGTAATCCTCTCAGACATAGTAAAGGGAACTTGTGACATTTGCGAAAAGTCTTCTTTTGGAAGACATTTCGAAGATAAAATCTATTGTGATTCGAAAATATTTCGACCGTGTGTTTATTATTAGATTAGATTCGCGCGTAGTTGCATTATCTCCTCTTGAAAATTTGGCAGGAACGAGTTGTCAAAAGGTTTCTGGATAATTTCTTTAATGTTGATTTTGAAATTCAATTTTCTTTTTGATTATCTTGAAATGCTTACAATTATTTAATAAAAATGCTAAAGATGTTTTTCTTTCATTATATTTTTCACATTTTAAGTCAGGAATTTTCGTTGCTGTGACAATAATCAGACTGCGGTGTAGAAATTTCTTTTTTATTTTTTGATAACAGAAAAGATTGCTCTCAACTTGAATTTCTAAAAGACATATATTTAGTTGACCAGCTGCATAGGGTTTAAATTTTTCAAAGGCTGCTGTGTTCAAATTTAAATTTCCTTTTATTAGCCTTAATTTCTCAATTAAAGGCCCCTAAAGTCTTAACTCTTAAAATTTTACAATTTTTTTCTTCAATGTTCTGTAATCTATAATTCTGATACATGATTTATAAATTAATGACCAGGCTGTAGGAATGCACGAGTCAAATTAGGCATGTTTACGCCACGTATTTTATCTAGATGCAAATAATAAAATTATTTCCTGCGGTTTGCAGAAAACAGAATATATCGTTTTCAATTCTGTCTGCCAACCTGAGTCACAGTGAACCGTTATTAACGAAATATTTACATTGTCAGGAATTATGGAAGGTCAACAGTTTTGCTTACGGTGGCACAATTTTCAAAACACATTACTCAGTTCTTTACCAAAGTTACTGGATGGAGGTCACCTCACAGATGTTACGCTGAGTGCTGGTGGTAGACACATTCACGCCCACAGGATAATTCTTTCAGCTTGTAGTTACTACTTCAAAGAATTATTTAAAGTAATTAAATAAATTAAAAATAAATTTAGAACAATTTATTCGAAATCCTCAGATAAAAGTTAAATAAAATTAATATAAAAAAACTTCTTGAGCAAAATAAGTACATATTTGAAATACTCCGAAATTTATTTCAAACTCCTCTACGATTGATATAGTTTTAAAAATGTATGAGATTCAAATTTGCAATGAAAATATTCGAAAAGGTTTGAATTTTGTCTTTAAAAGAAATGATAAAGTTCCAAACGGCACTTTGTTAATAATTTGCACAAATTTCAGGACTTGAATAACTCCCAGCACCCTGTTATCGTTTTACCAGGAATGGAGTATTCAAATTTGTGCGCACTAGTCACATTTATGTACAATGGAGAAGTAAATATTTATCAGGAACAATTACCTGCATTATTAGCAATGGCAGACACTCTGCATATTCGAGGACTAGCAGATATTGCTGGGGTAAGCCCCTTTTATTATTGCTTGAAATTTTGGCGGTTCAGTCTCTTAACGTTGTTTTATGAGTTTGGAAATTACTAATCAAGGCATTATTACAAGATAAAACTCTTCAAACAAACATTGCAATCTACAACTTACAATTAGAAAGGAAATATCATTTCCTAAAAAAATATGACCATAAATCTTCAAAATTAATAAGTAACTTTAATTATCTCTAACATAGATAATTAATTTTAATTATTAACAGTACATTTTACTATACAATTTTTCGTAAAAAAAGGAACGCATTTCAACTCCGCTGGGAGTCCGTTTTAAGTAAAATGAAACAAAATAGCTTTTTTATTGAACGAAAATCAGTCGTACATGCACGCGTTTAGCTGACAAAGAGAAAAAAATCGCTGAATGCTAATTTTCACTCTCACTGCTTGGTTTAAAATACTTGCAGTGCAACCAAAGTTTACTTTATTATCCAGCATTTTTCTCCTCCATCGAATCCTCATTGAGGTGTTCAAAAAGGACATTGGTAATTCAGAGTGTCGATTCCGCGGATTTAATATTTTTATACTATTTTAAACAAGTCTTCCAAAATTACGAAGCTTCATAATAATTAAGGAATTTCAATTCGAAACCTTTAATGTAGCAAATCATCAGGAAATAATAATTCGAAACTGAAAGTTTTTCAAAATGGAAAATTTGGTCATTTACAATGTTTAAATTTGGAGGAAAAAATCCCGGTTTTTGCACATGATGCCCGAGGTTTCCCAGTTCGATCGACACCTTGAAATGAAACATACTTAAAAAACATATAGGCGTAAAAAATGAATAGAATGCTATAAAATTAAAATGATGCATGAGTGATGATTAAATTTATAATTAGAGGCCCTGATTTGCCTAACATCTCAATTTTGTAGAGAATGTAGTAGTACCACCACCTAATCAGTAGAATTAATGGATCCTATCTTCTTACATAGTCAACCCAGTATCTTCCCTCAAGTCCTAAAATTAAACAAAACTAAAGTGATGTTAGAAAACTGATACAACACTTTTGCTTGCTCCTTTTCTAATCTTGATATTACCCTATGATCGTGTTGTTTTGTTCAGGTCACTTAAACACATTCACTGTCGTTCCTCAAGACGTACTTCACAGAGGATTTAGCCAGTACATATTATGTTCGTATGTGCATCGAAGGAACGATAATGAATAAAAACGATATCCACGAGATCAAGAATCGTTGTGTGTGTTGCAACTAAATGCAAGTGGATGCATCCCATGGAACCTTACCCCATAGAATGAATTTACAGGTATATTTAAAATAGATTCTTCACGTTTTTTATTTTACATTTTCAATAGATACCTAGTTCTCTAGATCAAGTCTAGCCACTTTTTTTAATTAAAAAAGGTTTATGTTTACGTTTTCGTTTTTGATATTCTGGGTCGTTTATCCAATTTTCTAAATTAAACTGAACCATGCTACGATTTTGGTGAAATAGTGTGAAATATTTCTGTGGACATGGTTCCTTTACATTCTTACATGTTATCATCTCATTAATTTCATTCGCTCGCTTGATATTAACGATAGATTTTCTTTCCAATTAACTAAAATCCCTCGAGCTGGTTTGACATGTAGAGATCCGTTGTTCTCGTGGTGGATTGGTTCTACGTACATGAATTCCTTTAGTTTTCTTCACAAACAATATAATTTGACGAATAGACCAATTTATCTTATTGTATAAATAATAATTTCCTACCAGCTTGAGAGATTGGCAAACGACTCTGAATTGAAAGACCCAAGAGAAACTGGATAGCGGATATCAATTCTTTAAAGAGGTGGTGGCCACTGGACCGAGAATCTGAAAATTATATAAATATCGAGGGAAACAAATGATTAAATTTAGAGAATTAAACAAATTTAAGCAATTTAAAATTACAACTGTTTAAAATTAAACAATTAAAAAATTAATGCCTTCAGAATTTAACGATATTTAAATTAGAAGCTTTCGAAAAATGTCGAGAGAGGTCAAAACTTGACTCTTCAAATTTTGAAATTTTAAATTAAAAAATATTTAAATTAAAACATTTCGAAATTTTATTCTTTTAGCCTCTTAAAATTATACAATTTAAAGACTGTCTAGTCATCCCAAAAAATTAGGAGAGTTGGAAAAGGGGATGGACTAGTCCCGAAATTTCGGGACGAAAAAAAAAAATTTGTCTTCTCATCCCGAATTTCGGGACGAATGATACTTCGCATTTTAAAATTTAATCTTTTAAAACTTCACAATTTAAAACATTCAAAATTGATTAATGTCCAGTTGCACAATTTCAAATAACAAGCTTTCGAGAATTAAGAATTTTTAATAAACTTTTAAAAATTGAACAATTTGATTTGAAACCTTTAAAATAAAACATTTTTAAAGGAAACTAGTAAAATTGTAA
>CAKNYM010052913.1:661508-704379 GCA_932195095.1 Andricus curvator
TTAAAATAAAACATTTTTAAAGGAAACTAGTAAAATTGTAAAATTTGGACAATTTTAATGCGAAGTTGAACAAACTTGATGAGCGTGGCAATTTGTTAGCGCTTGAAATGCGCAATTATTCAAAATTAAACTATCTTTTCCTTTTTTTATTAGTCACATTTCATCCATTTTTGAAAAATTGGTTCACATTTCGCATTTTAAAATTTAATCGTTTAAAAATTCACAATTTAAAACATTAAATATTGATTCATGTCCATTTGAACAATTTCAAACAACAAGCTTTCGAGAATTAATAATTTTCAATAAAGATTAAAAATTTGAACAATCTTATTTGAAACCTTTAAAATAAAACATTTTTAAAGGAAACTAGTAAAATTGTAAAATTTAAACAATTTTAATGCGAAGTCGAACAAACTGGATGAGCGTAGCAATTTGTAAGCGCTTTAAATTAGTTTGAAATGCTCAATTATTCCAAATTAAACTATCTTTTCCTTTTTTTATTAATCACATCTTATCCATTTTTGAAGAATTGGTTTACATTTTCTAATTGAAAACCTTTTATTTACGGAAAAAAGCAACCTTCAAAACTGAATTATTTGAAATATAATCCTTCAACATTCTTTTTTTCAAAATGGAGGCCGTAATAGTTTGTTTCAAACATAAAATCTTCAATGTTGAACTACTTCCAACCTTAATCGTAATCAAATTGAAACCGTTTTGAATTCGAAGTTTTAGATCGCAATCGTCAAAAATTAAACTGCTTTATTTTTTATCATTCAAAATTGTACATTTTCAAATTGGAGGCGTTCTAATTTGATTGTTAGTAAAAAAATTAGAATTCCTGAACCAATTAAACCATATACACAGCGGACATAAAGTTTGGGTACATTTATTTTGACCGTTTGAAAATGTATACTTCACTTCAAAGACGAATATCTGTGCAGAAACTGAATCCACGACTTTGTAAGTAGAATCATTTGCAAGATTAGACAATTTCGCGCCGAATCTGCCTATGTTGAAATTATTTTAATAAACGAGTAAAAAAATATTTAGCTTTAAAGTCAAAAGTTTTTCTTAAGTAATATGAGCATTTTGAAATCTTGAGTTAAACTCTTATAACAAATGAAGGCTAGCGACGAATCTCGGACTTTTGGCTTCCCAAACATTTTTATTGCACGAGTAACCATTTTTTATGAATATTCAGCAATTACATAATATTTAATCGTGCTCTTGATTTAGATTTAAATAGTAGAATTTACTCTTGATTTTATGATTTGTCAATTTTTTAGAAACATTTTGCTAGATTTGGTAATGAGGTGAACTGAAGATTTCAAAATGTTCATTTTGCTAAAAAAAACTTTTGGCTTTGAAGATAAATATTTTTTGACTCGTTTATTTAAATAATTTCAAGGTAGGCAGATTCGACATGAAATTTTCTAATCTTTCAAATGATTCTATTTAAAAAGTCGTAGATTCAGTTGATGCACAGATATTTATCTTTTTTGTAAAGTGTATGAATTTTAAAACAAATTATCTCGCCCTAAAATTCGGGATGAGTAGTCAAATATTTTTCGTAAGCTTGGCTAGTCGTCCCGATTTTTCGGGATGACTAGTCCATCCCCTTCTCCATCTCCCAATTTTTCGGGACGACTAGACACAGCCATTTTAAAACGGTCAAAGGAAACGTACCCGAACTTTCCGTCGGTAACGTAAATTGCACAATTGAATTTTAAAGCATTCGATATTGAACATTTGCATAAATTATGAGTGCTTAACGTTTGTTTTGCTTTATTTGAATCATAAAAAAATAAACAAATTGAAACAATAAAAATTGCATAATTACAATTAAAATGAATTGCTAAAAATTAAACTTTCCTCCCTCCTTACTTTTAATTTAAAATATTGGAAATGGAACAATTTCAAATTTTCGTTGCTTGAAAATAAATAAAAATTTGACAGAAACAAAAAACAAAAACTTGTGAAAGCATAATTTAAATTTAAAAAATCTTTCTTTTTATTTGATGAAATAGATCCAAAAAATTTGCTTGTGGCCGAATTTATATCAAATCAGGCAGGTTCTACACATGAAGTCGAAGAATCTCTCGGGACGATATATATTGTTTTTTAGAGAAAATTAGGCGATATGTATTTTTAATATTTACAAAGAAAAATGTTTTACGAAGTTATGCGTATTCAAATGTTGTGCTTGGTTTTTCAAAGATTTTTAAAAAGGTTTAAAATTAACAAAATGGCATAACAACATATTTCTTGCGGAAAAGATTCTGTGACTTGAGAATGCACATGCACAGCCTCCCCGATAGAAGATGAATAATTCGCTTTGTGAGTTTTATGTGGGCTAAATAAATGTTGTGGCCAGGTGATTTTTTTAAATCGAATTTTCTCTTTTTTTTCGAAAGTTTGCACATCAAAAAAAGTTCTACAAAAAATCCCTCCTGCTCTTTTGGGATATCTTGCATCATTTACGAGAAAAAATCGAAAATTATATTTTTAGGGAAAAAAATTTCCCGGCCTTAAAAAATTATTTAACCCACATCTAGCTGATAGAATGCCTCTCTTATATTAGCAGAAACTTTTTAAAACATTAAAAGGAATAAATAAGGTGGGATTCTCCAGAAAATATTTTATTCATATTTTCAAAATTCGAAGAAAAAAATCAAAAAGATTTTCTAGAAAACGTCACTTGTATTTCAACATTTTTTCGTATCTGTCGTTTGCGAGAAAAATCAATTTTATAAAAAGAAAATTCTCCTGGCCGCAAAAGTTAGCCCACGTAAAACTTACAATATGTCTTCCTTATAAAAGTACAAATTCATCAGAAAATTTCCAAAAAATATAAGTGTTTTTTTTTTTTGAAAATCGACTTTTAATATTTTCAGAGAAACTGCCGCTATCAGGAGCTTAACAGAAATTTCCAATATCTTAATTGGGTCAACATTTATAGAGGTTTAAAGAAAAAAATTGTGTTTTTTGAAAAACAAAGCACAAAAATCAGATACGAATAACTTTGTAGACAATTTTTTTTGGCAATTCTAAAAAATACGTATCGCCTAATTTCCTCTAAAAAACAACATATTTCGTCCCCGAGAGATTCTGCGACTTCAACTGGTACCTACCGAATTTGAAATGGATTCTGTCTTGTAAAATTGTAAAGCCATCACGTTCAAAGTTCAACAATTTCACGAAAGTGTTTAAAAATGATCAATTAGATATTGCAAATAAAATCAGTAAGAATTGAATATTGAAATTAATTGTGAAAAATTGAATTATTTAGAAATGAACCAATTAAAAATTTTAAATGATTGAAATTGAACTAATAACAGTTTGACAGAAATACAAATTAATAGCATAAATCTTATTTTCTTATGTTTTTAAATTGCGGCTTTTCAAACTCATCTGTTATATTAATTCCTCATTTTCGTTTTGAATTAATTTATTGGACACTATTTTTTCTAAAGTATTTTTTCCAAACAATTTCTTTTTAAATTGATCAATATACAAATTTAAAATCTTCTAATCCATTTGGTTTTTGAAAATCTATTTCAATTTATTTTCATTTGAATAAATAGGTCAAAGTTCTTTATTCTCATTTTGTTAAAAACTAAAGCCTCGTGCAGTTTTTTCAGGAAGACTTCCAATATTTTTAGTCGCTTCCACCTTTAAATATTCTTTTAATCGAAACATCTAAAGAATGATTTCCATTCCAGAAAAATTCAAACTACGATAATGGAATGGTTGTCGATCCACCGATTTCTTCTCAGGTGAAGGAAGTTGCCAACATGACGGTAATGACAGAGGCAAAAGACATTAATCTAAGCTCAGATACGTTGGAGTCAGTATCTGGAAATTACGTGAACGACAATATAGAAGAGGAATCATCGAACGACTTAGATAGTATTCCCTGTAGTGTGAAAACCAAACCCTACTATTCCATAAACGCAAAGCTAAACCAAAGAGAAAGGAAACCTGTGATAGGAAATGTCCCTCCTATAAAACAGATCGGGACGAATTATGTAGGAAACGTTGTTGGAGAATCGCCACCGATTATCGAAGAAAGAAATCCAATGTTAGAAGATGCAAAGCCACCACCAATTTTAGACGCGAATTTTAAATTTCTCTCTGGATCGCTTTCTAACAGGACTTCACAGACTTGCAATAAAACAAGCGTGACTTGTCTAATTTGCGGTAAACAATTGAGTAATCAGTATAATTTGAGAGTTCACATGGAAACTCATAGTAATAGTTCTTATAGTTGTACAGCCTGCTCACACGTGTCACGCTCTCGTGATGCTCTCAGGAAGCACGTTTCGTACAGACATCCTGTGACGTCTCCGCAAAAACGTCCTAGATATAATTCGTCAAAGCCATAGAAAAAATTCTAGCAAATATTTTGAAGTCGATTTCGATACCCCTATGTTAAAAGAACATATCTTGGAGTGTATCTCTAAATCTAAAACGACCACTCTGGCGTTGGTCGTCCAAACTAACCACTCTGCTTTTTAAATTTGGCCCCTCACTGTAGTAAACATAAGCGATAAACAGCAGAAAGATTTATTAATTAGTACTCACTGGTTTAGTATATTATTATTATTATTATTATTATTTAGTATTATTTTCAATTCACTTAAATTCGGTTGAATTGCTTGGAATTCTTTTAAACTCTCGAATTCAAAGAAATTCGTGGTTAGTTTAGACGCCCAACGCCAGTGTGGTCGTTTTAGAGCTTATTCGTGCACTCTGAAAGAGGTTCTTTTAACATGTGGCTATCGATTTAATGGTGACAAATCGCCGTGAGTAGAGAGCTTTTCCATCGAAAGGCGGTTTCAGTTTGGAAATAAATTTTGGGATAGGAGAGTTTGGAAAAAACGCTGAAATACTTTAAGATACTTCTGAGGGTTTCTAAGAGTAGATATTGATGGAAGGGCGAACAAGTTCCTTGAAACCTTTAGTGTTCAAATTGTTATTGTTTCCTTGTTATCGTTAAATCGTTTTAATAAAGACATTTTAGATATACAATATGTATATAATATATATGTAATCTCCTTTTTCACGACGAGCTGTACTTTGAAAGTCCATTGTCATTAGGTTATCTAACTGTCATATATTTAGGTTTTGTAGATAACAATCGTGTAAATATGTAGAATTGTTTTCCTATACATAAACGGTTGCGCTCAGAAAAGTTATAAAATAAATATATTTTAAAGTGGAATGAAGTGGTTTTTTCTGAAAGCATCCTTGTTCGTATTTTAATTATTGAAAATCAGAAGGGGTATTTTTGGCCTTATATTATTTGTACTACTTGAATTGGGAAATAGATTAGAATGAAAAATAAAGAAGTTCGTGGTCAATTGTATATCAAGAATTGTATTAAAAAATAATATACAATATTTGTAAGCTACATGATAAATAAATAAAATGCATTTATAGTTAGTTGTGCCACCAAAATAATTTTAAAAAACCGTGACAGTTTGACATTCCGAAAATGGATTAAATCTTCTCCACGCGCCATATTTTAGTATTGCAATCCTGACCCACAGAAATCAGAGTCTCCTCGTCTAACCAAACGAGACGAGTAATTTGACTTTGTGGATGTGCGTCTGAAAATGAAAAAATATATATATTTTTCGAGTACGAATTTAATTGAAACAATTATCCTTGAAATTGCTAAATCAGGATGGCTGCTGTACCGAGAAAATCGTGAAATTATCGGGGATTTTTTGAGACCGAGAAGAAGCAGGAAATTACATTGCATTTATTTTTAGACCGGAAATAAAAAAAAATAATAGAAAAAAAGTCCAATCACTTGACATGTCATTAACTTTAAATCGCATGAAATTATGAAACTATTAACGAATTCGATTTGAAATTCTTTTGAGTGGATTATCTGTAAATATAAATGAATTACACATTTTATAAATTAACTTATAAACTATAATATTTAAAATTGAATAATAGTTGATCGTGGAGAAGTTAAAATAAAAACTGAATTCTAAATCTATGCAAAATTAAACGATTTTTTAACTGAAACGTTACAAATTGAAATCTTTAAAAATTGTATTATTTCAAACCGAAAGCTTTAATAGCTGAACAATGGTAAATTTTATATATTTTATATTTATACATTATTTTCAAATGATAATTTCACATTCGCAGATTCATAATTAGTCGACACTGGCAAATTGAAAACGTTTCAAATGGAACAATTTCTAACATATAATTAATATTTTTTAAATTAAGCAATATTATTTTGACTGTTAATTCAAAATAAATTTTTTAAAATGAAATGTTACAAATAAAGCGATGGAATAGTTAAATTTTGAAAGTTCACAATAGAAAATTGTTCAATTTAAAAATATAACAGCGTGGATTTATGTTTTGATCAGAAATCTTATAAATTCTTATCTTTAAATTATGTCCATGAATCACTTTCAATTTCACTTGATATAAGGTATATAAAATTATAATTTTTATTAAACATTATTATAATTAATTGTAATTTTTGAACTTGAAATGCTCAATTTATAAAATTCACATGTTTAAAATGGTGCAGTCTTCAATACCTAATTTCAAAACGGTTTTATTTCCGAGGCATCCAATTTAAAACTTATTCAAATTAAAAAGGTTCCATTTTATACCTATATACATTATTGAACGTTTGAAATTAAAATATGTTGAATTAAAAATGTTTTAAGTTTTTATTTTAAATGTTTCAAATTTAGATGAGTTAGACTTTGACATCTTTAATTTGTAGTTTAGTTTTGATTACTTCAAATTAGACAATTTTAAGCCTTAAAAGCTTGAATTTTGTTATTTTAATGTCTGAGAAAATCTTCTGCAATCTGTTAAATGCCCAGAAACTTTCCTTTAAATTTAAGCGGCCACCTTGTAAATTTAAAATGAGTTAAAAATCCACATACGTTTAATAATAGTGTGCTTCGCCGGGTTTGTTAGGCTCCAAATTATAATTGTCGTATCGAGACTTCCGCTCGCAACCATAATTGAATCAGGCGACCAGGCGACGGAATTTACTCTCGCATTGTGGAAGCCCCATTCTCTATCATGTGCAAACTAAAAAAAAAACAATCAGACATTATTTTCCATAATATTATTCATTACAATTTTCAATACCAGGGTGTCTAGCGACCTGGAAAACCTTGAAAACCTGAAATTCTTGAATTTTTCATGCGAACTTTGAACTTTAATTATATTTTATGTTTTGCTAATAAAACATTCATTTTATTGAAAAGCGAAAAGTGATTTAAATCCTTTAGTCTATTATAAAATAAACTTCTCGTTTAGAAGGAGAAATTAAAAAAAAAGATATAATTGATCTTTTGCTGATAAAGAGATTTCAAGACACTTTTTGAACTGTGCTAATTATTGTATATATTACAATAAACAGACTTTAAGAAATATTGTGAATAATTTTATAAGTTTTTGATTTCCTCTCCGCTTAGCATAGAAATATTTTCTTTTTAAATAAGACATCCCTTCATCCCTTGAGAGTAATAGGGTACACAAAGTCAAGTCTTTGCAATTTTTGAGTAAATAGTATTTTCACATTTAAAACCTGATAAACAATGTTATTGTAGACATTTTTTGTGATACTCAACTTACAAATCATACAAAATTATTAGTTGAAAATGTCGATATTAATTCAATTTCAGTTTTAAAATACTGTAAAAGGACAGAGAAAACACTAGCTAATTAACAAATTATATTCAAATATTGTATTCTGAACTTGAGTTTTTTGTGTTTAGTAATCTTCTTTAATGCAAGAATTAATTAGAAAAATTGGTTAGTGACTCAAAAATTTTATCCTGAGGCTGGACATCATCAGTCGGGGTTAAATGGCAATTTGAACAATATTATCGAATTCTAAAATAACCTTCAAAGTAGTATTTTAATTATTTCTAAAAAGTTAATAACTTCTTAATCACTTGTATTTCTCTAATATTTAATAAAATACAATAGTTTAGATGATTTATTATGGTTACTTTCAAAATACGCTTTAAAACTTGTATATGCTTTTTGATTTCTGCTAAACATTTTGCTGGGGTACCTATACCGGAATAATATCATTAAAACTTTAAACCTTATTTTGTCAGTTTGACAGGCAGTGGACATGACTTATTTCAGCTCTCATGCGACGACTTATGTTTGCAATAAAAAAAGAATTTGTTTATTTATGGTTCTGCTTTCATTAAAAATTGTTGGCCATTAAAAAAATGCAATGGATCATTTTTTAAATGTAAAACGAACGGTTATTTTAGTATTTGATGTACAAAAAGGGGGACCTAGAAAAATTTGATTGTTTGACCGCGAAAAACTGGAAAAGACGATTTCATTCCTACGAATCGCTACGCACCCTGGTAATATATATTAACATTTTTAATTCTAGTCATTAAATATTTAAAGCATCGATATAGACCTTTGGATGAGAACTCACCCTCTGAAGATCCGATAAACGCAAGTTATAAAGTTACGAATAAATAATTAGCATTTAAGTAGATAAAGAGAGGCATAATAATGGAAGAATGATTCAATATAGTCTGAATTTACCTTATATTCCGGAAGAGAATAGAGAATGACCTTTCGATTAGCATCGCAAGCTACCACGTAATTATTGTCAGGACTGTAAGAAACGTCTGTGATCGGACCTAAATGTTCTAATTCAGTCTTCGGAGATAATTTGGTCCCCTCTAAGGTATAAATATGAACCTTGTTATCCGAAGCCCCACCCACTGCAACTTCTCCATTTCCTTGATTGATCGAAACGCACGAGGGCTCGTAATCGACCGGCGAACTCGATACTTTTCTTCCGTTTTGGATGACCGTCAACTGCAAAATAAAAAGTAAAATTACGTTTAAAGTTTTTTTTCCCTGATCCATAATTTCTGACTAATATTAAAACCGTTTTTAAATATTAACACTAACAGGGCTCGAACTCCCTTATAGATAAAAAAAAAGTGTCAATAGTTGCATAAATTTTGAAAAATAGTAGAAAAATAGTGATATTATTGTTTCACTATATAAAACTTGTAATATAAATCACACAGGCGTCGGATCGAGACTAGAATGCTTTTTAAAAAAATCGCACAAGTTACACAAGTCGCATTAAATTTCAAAAAATTTCCTTCTTTACCAATACAGAGAATAAGTTTCAGATAAAGAACTACAATTTTTAATATTTTTTTTAACAAAGAAAATTATATAAAAATGCTAGATGTATAGAAAAATATGTAAAATAATAAACAATATGTAGTAGCTTGAACGTTCTTTTTTTCAATATTAAGTCCTGTGGATTTGCAAATTATATTTGCACAAATTAAACTATTCGTTAAACCCATCCAATTGTATTGTAAGTTATAGGGCATACACAACTTGAACAAAATAGTATTTTAAACGAATTCCATAACATTATAATACTGAGAATTTGCGTTCTATGCAGGTATTTTGAATTTATAAAAGACTTTATTATGTTAATTCTAAACTTGATTTACAGAAATGCTATTTCAATATTTTATTATCATTTATGAAAGTTGGTATAAAATTTATTCATTCAATTTCTTATACCAGCATTGTTATAGTATTTTCATTTCCAAATTCCACATATTTTCTAGGTTTTTTTAAAGGTATTTAATCAAAAAATATCTAAATCTTGCTCTGACAGTTCCATTCCAGAAAAATTAGAGACTTTTAGACAAAGAGAAAAATATTAATAAAAAAGGATAATCGGATGAAATGAAGCTAATTAAACTCAGATTTTGAAGTATTTTGTAATCTCAGGAACTTTTACACGTTATTTAAAAATCCAATAATCCACGTTTAAAATATTTCTTTCTATAGTCTTAAACTCATCGACTTGCACTATTTTCAAATTAGACAAGTTTACAGTTTACGTGCATTCTAAACTTTTGTTTTTAATTTAATTTTTTTTCAAATTGGAATAATTTCTAGGTTTTAGTTTTTTTTTTGTAAATTTAACTCCTTGCAAAGCTGAAAATTTTCAATTTTTTGTTCTGTTTAATTTCAACTTCATTCTTTTCCAAACTCGAATCTTGATCTTGATCTATTTGAATTCTTGTAATTGGGAAGAATTTCTAATTTGAACTATTTTCAAAACAGACAATTTTGAAATTTTTTATATTAATAAAAGATGAATGCTTTTTCCCATTGTTTGATATGTAATTAATTTTTAAACCATATTAAATAAAAAATACATCGGCAATTAAAACTTTTATTTGGAAATTATATTTTGAAACCGCACGATAGAAATATGAATGTATTCGCTAATTAGGAGAAAATAGTGGCATTTTTTCTTGGAAATAGTGGCTTTGCTAAAAAAAAGTGTCAAATAGTGTCAATAGTGGCGTGAGTCGAAACCCTGCACCAAGTACCTGTCTGACAGAAGCGACGACCACAATATCGCCATAAATATCGAGACCGTGAGGTTGAGAATCCAACTTTACAGACGCAGATTCTGAATAAGAATTGGTTGCAATATCAACAACTCGCAAGGTGTCATCAATTCCAGCCGTGTATAAAGAATTTTCCGTTGCCTTCATTCCGTTAATTTGATTTCCATGACCTTGACCCTGAACCCGATCATTTTCACCAGTTTTGGCGTTCCAGTTTGTGATGTATCCGTCGTGGGATCCGGTGTAAATTGTACTTCTGTCAGGACTTAAGGCTAATACTGTTATTGGTTTGTTATGTCCCTTTATTATCCTGAGAGGTTTGCTAGGATCGTCAACGTTGAGATAGTTTATAAATCCACTGAGTGAAACTGAGAGTAAGTGGTTTCCTTGCCACAAACAACTCACCTGAAAAACAAATTTCTTTATAGTTTCGACTCTAATAAATAATAATCTCTTTTACAATATAATTATTCACTTTATGAGAAGTTATTGGTTTATTTGTAACAGATTCTAAGGACGTACTTGCTGATCATCAACTGTCGATCCCATGTTGAACTCACTAATAACTGATCGAGTTTCAACGTCCCAGAGTTTGCAAGTTTTGTCTCCGGATGCTGTTAACAATTGTGTCCCATCTGGTTTCCATGCCACCTGTTAAATATTTCGAGTAAATTAATTTTCTTGAAGTGAAAATATTTGATTTGGAGGATTCATTCAAAGTTGTTCAATTTGGATTCAATTTCTTACTCCGTAAACTCCGCCTTGATGGGCTGGAGAGCCAACTTCCCCAACAATTTCCGACGAAACTCCATCGTAGATAAATACTTTCCCATCAAATCCTGCGGAAGCGAAGAGATTTCCGGATGGCGAATAACGTACGGCTTGAACGAAACGAGTGTGATCTTGTTTCGTCATCCTAATTTAAAACCAGAAGAACGTTCTATAAGTCTTAAAGAAAAAAATACGTGTATTTAAAGCTCTAAAAAAAGACGTACTTAAATTTAAACGGTGGGCCTTCGAAGACAGCAATAGTATTGTCTTCACTTCCAGTAATCAGTCTAAATGGCCTCGCAGGTCTAAAGTCACAGGAATTGATCGATTTGCTCTGACCGGAAATTTCACCCACAGATGTTCCTGTTTCTGCCATAAAGACATGACCGAATCTGAAAAAGATAAAGATTGACTCAATATAAACATTTCGTTAATTTAGTATTTATATTATATCTTGAATTAGCAATTTACCTTTCTCTGCCTTCACCGACAACAACCATACGTTGGCTATCGGGTGACCAGGCGATATCCTTGATTGGTCCACTAATGGGTTGGAATTCATTTTTTAATATGTGTTCCTTATTAACAGTATCCCAAATGCGAATTTTTCCTGACTGATCTAAATTAAATTGAAAAAAGAAAAATATTATTTCAAAGATCCTTCTTTTGTTTTAAATGAATCATTTAGCAAAGATATTTAGTAAAATTAGGGATTTAGTTTCAATTAGAAAAATTAAAATGAGACTATACGTACCTCCAGAAGCAATGTAGAAACCGCTCGGAGAGTATTTAGCAACATTTACAGGGCAAGAGTGTTCGGTATAAATATCAGAAATAGCTGGATTCTGTAAATAATTTGAGTACTTATTTCTATTCCAAAACACTAGTAATATCATATGTAGTGTAAATTACATCTAAAATTTGTTTATTGAAGTACATACAATGAATATTAACTTTTCGCACTATTGCAAAATTAGACTTACATCAATATTTCGAATAATAACGCTATTTCCATTGGTGTATAAAAAATTCTTTCCTTTTGGATCGCTACCCAACACCAAAGGTTGTCCTCTTTGTGTGCGAGGTAAAGTCGCAAATATGTATTCTGAAAATAGATTAATTATTTGCGATTTGAGAGTTGTTAATAAGTCATGCAATCTATAATAGATCATTAATTATCTTTACAATTTTGTTTGAAAACTACTTTGATTACGAAAATTACACAAATTTAAAATAAATGAAAGTGAAGATTAAGTAAAAATTGCATTGGAAAAACTATAAAGACCTATTTGAAAACTGACTAAATAACTAATTTTCTTAGTTTTGTAGAATAACACCTGCTCCAACGCTGATAAATTGGCTGGAATCCAGATCCGAATATTATACTCTATTTTCGTCACGAATGTTATATTTCTATTATTAAATATATGTTTACAACCTACAATTAAATTAAACTATCCTCCTCAATCACCCAAAAAATCTAAAGTGTTTTAAAAATAAAAATTACAATATTTAGACTTGATTTGAATTAATCTTCTTTTATCATAATCAAAAAATACTCTCCAGTCCACAAAAAGAAAATCTTAATGATTCGTCCCTCTATAAGGCAAAAATAAAAACAAACAGGGCACTAAAAAAATGTATTTACTTTCTAAAAATACTCATTTGGATTATTTTCAATCATCTGGACTACAGTGATTCGAGTTTAAAATAGTTAACCTAATATAAAACAATTTACCACCTGTTGCAATTTGCAATAATTTCTAAAAACAAAATTATCAAAACAATTAGCTTTTGAAGCTGCTCTAAAAAAAATGTTTGGAAAAATGTAAAAATGTTTATTTTTGAAAAATTATGATGAGATCCATGCCTCATTCGGAAACTGATCAAGCTTCTGGAGAGATACTTTGGCATAAAATTGTTAATTAAATGAATGTAATATAACGGTTCACAAAAATTCAGCATTTTGTCGGCGACTACGTGTGCAAAATAATAACCTGTGTAACCTATCTGAAAAACTAAACAATTGGTGACAAGACTTACTAGTTTCATAGGACATCCTTAATTAGTTGATTCACTAATATCACTTGGTATGCGATAAATCCGGCAAAACTCCGGTAAAAGGAGGTGATTTGTCACCAACTCAACGCCTATCTCTATACCTCTTCAGTCTCCCACACAGTTACACACTACAAGAATATTTGTTCCGCCCTTCTCCTTATTTGGTTAGAACATTGACTATGTGAATACAAGATATCTCTTTGATTTCAATTCTTCAATTCTACTGCTTCAAGCAAAAGAATAAAGGATTCTCTAGAGAAAGTGCGAAATCTTTAAAATATTCTGAAGCCAAACCACTTTTATTCAACCTCAATTCCCAATTTTCAATTATTTTTGTTCTTTTCTCGTTTTCAAACAAATTTTTCCGCCAGGAGCATCACCGTCTCGAACTATCTTACCGACTCGGGTCGATAAAAAGTACATATGTAATAAATTAAACAATATTTTGAATTTTGCCAGATTATTATTTTTCACAAATAATTGATAAAAAATATTCACTGCTGAAGATGTTGAGAACCAAACAACATGTAATTGTTTGATAGTGTTTTACTAATTTAATTTTAGATTCTATATACATATTATCAGGAGTGGGGATTTTTTTTTATTTGATTTATTTCTAGGCAATTTTGTAAAGAATTTTTTTAGAGAGGGGTTGAATTGAAATATTAGTATTTTATTAGATGCATAATTTGTAGCTATGTTAGTATACGAAATGCTGTATTGATTTTTTGTACTAAGACGTTTTTTGAGTTTCAATTTTTTCAAAATTAGGAAAGAGATGATATTTTGTAACTTTGTGCTTACCATTATATTAGTAAGAAATTTTTGTGAAAAGGAAGCATCTTCCGTTCATATACGTTCATCAGAGACCGTTTCTATAAGTGCCCGGATAGCTCAGTCGGTAGAGCATCAGACTTTTAATCTGAGGGTCCAGGGTTCGAGTCCCTGTTCGGGCGCACTTTTTTGCACTTGATTTTGATATTATTCAGCTTGATTTATGTTTATTTTATGTCCAAATTTAGTTATTAATTTTTTTTCGTTATTTCATTATATATTTCCCAACTTTTGTGGTTATCAAGATTATTTAAAATTCAAACTTTGAATTAATATAGTCTGTTAAAAACGAAAAAATTGTCCTGTTCCAATCTTAAATTGTTCCGCAGGCTATATTTAAAATTCAATAATATTACAAATTGCTGGCCACTTTTAAAATTTAATTATGTATTCGAAATTTTTCAAAAGTTTAAATAAGAAAAAACGTCTCAGAATTAAACAAAGTTAAATTCTCCACAATTTTTAATGTCGTAAAAATGCAAAAACTTAAAAATAACAAACAATTATATTATATATTATTTACGGTATCGAATTTTAATTATTTAAAATCGTGACAATTTTCAAACATCTTTCAAAATTGAAAAATTTCGAAAGCAAGTGTTGACACTGACACAATTTTTAAAATCGGGAATAGTATCGTGGTGTGAATTTTACAATTGATTTAAAAAAATGTAATTACCTATACAATTTTTTCAATGAAAACGTTATTTTTTTGAAAAATTTTATTCAAATATTCATAATTTCCCAAGTGAACTTTTAAAACCTTATAAACTTGCAGCATTAAAAGTATAAAAATGTGGAATTTTAATAATTTAAAAATGATTTCAAATTAGCAATTAAAACCTACGAGATTTTTTAATTTTAATTAAACGCCAAAAATAAGAAAATATTTGAAACTAAAACTTTTGCTATGGTTTAATAATAAAGTTAACAAGATAAAAGCGAATAAATTATTCAATTAAGAAACTTGCAAAAAAACTTGTGACACGTGAATGTTCAGGGCGGTGGGGGGTCAAAATTACTGAAATACGTATACCGTATTTTGCGAATTACCCTAGAATTATTTAATTAGAATCTTTGATAAATATAGGTATAAAAATTAATTCAATTTGAATATCTTAAACTCAAATAAATTTAAATCCTGGTTAAAAATGTCAAATTTCCAATCAAATTCATGGCTTTTGAAAATAATTAGTTTTCAGTGACTTAAATTTGAAAGACAGAAGAATGTTTTTTTAATATTTAATATTAATACATTTCTTATAAGAACATTTTTTTTTCTTTTGGTTTCATTAGAAATGACAAAATGTTTTATGAAAAATATACAAATACGTATACGATAAGCGTACATTTAAACTTGCATAAGTTTCAACAACGCACAT
Source organism: Andricus curvator (assembly GCA_932195095.1). Taxonomy (NCBI): domain Eukaryota; kingdom Metazoa; phylum Arthropoda; class Insecta; order Hymenoptera; family Cynipidae; genus Andricus; species Andricus curvator. The sequence continues at coordinate 676,996 of CAKNYM010052913.1, forward strand.
TAAATTAATATCTAATCTAATATACGTAGAAACATGAAAATATTATAATTATCGCATTCAAGGTTTGAACGCGAAGAATTCCACACTTTATTTTTTAATTGTAAAAAATGCTTTTACTTTACTTTTACTTAATAACTTTACTTGTAGGATTTGCCGTAAGTACCATCTTTTTTATTGAATATTATTTTTTCTCCATTTTATGAGTTATTGGTTTTCAAAATATTTTTAATTTGAAAATAGTCTTTTACGATTCCGAAGTTTTTTCTGGCTTTTGAATGATGAGGCATTGAGCATTAACACTTTTTTAAATATTGTTTTTAATTAAGTTTATTAAAAGACTTTGCAGTGAAAAATAAGCGATAATCTTTAACTTATTACTTAGAGTTCCATTCAACTTGATTTCACAAGAACTAACTTATGGATATCACCAAAAAATGATTTTATTAAATCATCTGACGCAAACAAAACAGGAAGCGTTGACGGATCAAGTGATGTTAATTTAGAATGGAAAACATATCTGGAAAACGAAGATACTTTGATGGTAAAAATATTTACCTATATCTTTGCAATTACTATTTTCTGATACTTTTTTACAAAATCTTCTACCAAGTTTTGACACAGAAAGAAAAAGTTTTAAAAGAGGATTTATTCTTAACAGGGGACTTTTTCTCTGGACTATTTAGGAAAAGGTAAAAATACTAATGTCACAATAAATGTATGTGAGGAATATGGATACATGTTATTAGAACATTTAGGAGTGGAGTTTTTTAATAAAATTTTCGCTCCCGAATCGCGGGTGCAACAGTGTCCTATATCTAAGGTAATGTATAAAATTATAGATAAAAAACATAACATTATTGAATGAAAAATCCTATATAAAATTACAAAGTGGAAAATCATTTTAAATTCTCAAAATTTAAACTTCAGGATGCACATCTCACCCTACCAGGAATTCTACAATGGAGCCGAGCTACAATTCCTGGGCTTACATGCGATGTTGATGCAATTGCGACTGTTAAACTTATAAAAAAATTAAAATTGGTTCCAATTGCAAAAGCGACTTATAAAGGAAAAATTACGGGTTGTGACAGTTCTTTTTAATAAAGAAATTCATTGTATGAGCAAAATACAAATATAATCATGTTCAGATGTTATTTTAATATTTTTGATTTCGTGTCTTTTATTAATGGTTTTCAATCTAGCATTATTCAATTTTTTTAAATTTAGACTGGAAATTTTCAATCAAAAATTTTTTAATTTCGATGCAGTCGACTACTGAAATTCAAAAACGATATTTTCTTTTATATATATATTTTTTTCTCTAAATAAGTTCTTGATTAAATTAATAAAATTTAGCTTGAATTTAATTAAAGTTTATTTTTAATTAATAAATTTTTATGTATTCGCTACTTATTTGATAATATATCCATTTTATACAAATTAGAATAAAAATGCTAGATTTGAGAGTTTTAAGTAAATCAAATTTATTTAATATGTCAACATATTTTTAAACAACAAAAGCTTATCTCAAAAGCGACATTTTTCGCTGCAAATTAAAATGTACAGAAACGATGAGTGGATTCGGACAGCAATATCTTTTAACTCGAATTTTCAGTAACATTGAAATTACTTTATTAATGACAATAATTTACACTAGTTTGACTTTACGAGTTATTTATTTTTTAGCTGGGTTCAAGAGCTCGTCAAGCATTCGTTGTTCCGCTGAAATTAAAAAGAAACAAGACGTTAATAAAATGAGGGTACACGGTTTTCTTGTTGCATTGAAATTACCAAAAATTATTTGGCGCAAAATCAGTTATGTAATTTTTATTAGAATTGAAATTTAATTTTTTATTACTTTGAAAGTAAAAGTGAAAATAAAGGCTACTATTATTACCTGCAAGAGCAAGCTTCCTCTCGGCAGCTAATTTTGCTTCCTTTGCTGGCCTTTCTCGTTCTTCAATTTCTCGAAGCATTGCTTCCTTCTGGCTAAATCGTTTGTGATGGTAGGCTCCATAAAGTATTCCGGAAATGAGAAATGTCCACCGGCAAGCCTGTGATATATATCTATATATTATAATTTATTCTGGACGAAAGTTTCATCAACTTCAACAAAATATTTAAATTTTCACCCAACACGGAACAAGACTTTTTAAACCAAAAAGACAAATTGTCAACAACAAAATTAATCTTTAACCAGAGAGTTGCGCTAACAACCAAATAGTTGAACTTCAAGCAAGAGACGAATTTTCAAAAAAATAGTTGAACTTTTACCCAAGTAGTTACATTTTCAAGACAAAAAGACGAATTTTTTCAGAGTTAGTTGAATTTTTAACCAAGAAAGATGGCTTTTCCACCAGAAAAGACGAATTTTCAATCCAGAAAGACGAATATTTAACTAAATAGTTAAATTTTCAATAAAATAATTAAAATCTGAACAAAATATTTCAATTTTTAACATACAAAGATGAATTTTCAATCAAGATTAATTTTCTACCAATAGACGAATTTTCAACAAAATATATGAAGTTTCTTGTTTGAAACATAAATTTTTCTGACTGAAAATTCATCACTACGGGTTCAAAAATCAATTGTTTTTAAACAAATTCGACCTTCATATCTTTCAAATAAAAATTGGAATGTTTAAATTTTATGTTTAAAAAATTATTGAAAAAAAAAATGATTTTTTAATGAGTTTAGTTCAACCAAAAAAGACGAATTTTTAACAAAATAGTTAAATCCTCAGCCAAAAAGCTTAATTTTCTACAAAGCAGTTGAATTTTAAACCCCAAAATATGATTTGTCATTAAAAAGGGCAATTTTCAACTAAACAGTTACATTTTCAGAATAAATACATTAATTCTGAACCAAATAGTTGCATTTCCAACTAAAAAAGATGAATTTTCCACAAAAAAGTTCATTTTTAAACCTAAATTCTAATAAATTAACTCCCTACCAAACTGTTCAACTTTTGATCAAAATGCCAAATATTCTACAAAACAGTTGAATTTTAAACCCAAAAAACATAATTTTCAACAAGACTTCAACTTTTAACTAAGTAGTTAAATTTTCAACCAAGACTATTAATTTTCTACCAAAAAACACGAAATTTCAACAAAATACATGAATTTGCAGCAAAATACATGAATTTTCAACCAAATAGCTACATTTTTAATTGAAAGATACATTTTCAACCAAAAATTTAATAGGGAAATTTGCAGTTAAAATAATTAATTTTCAACTAAAAATTAAACGCATTTTCAACAAAACAGATGAATTTTCAACAACAAAAATTAACTTTTAACCAGAAATAATTGAATTTTCTTATTGGGTTCTATCAATTGAGATCGCATTTATACGAAAAATCGAGACAAGGGGAAGTTTGTTGAAAACTGGGAAAAAGAGGAATTCTGGCAAAAAAAGGGATTGATTATGTTGTCACTGAACTGTACAGTTTCTGGGTCATCTTTCGCAAAGTTCGTAAACTTTGTTCAAATTTATCATCAGGAAACGTATTAAACGTTATCTTAGTTCGTAAAGTTACATCGACAGCTCCCCCTCCCCCACACTAATTGGTAACGTAGTTTATGGACGTGCTCTTCATTTTTATTTTGTAGCTCATAAAGAAGAAAATATACAGTTTCGTTAATGGATTTAATATTGAAAGAGAGCATCAATTGTAGAAATTTGAATTAAATATTTAGATAATATGAATATAGTATGAAATGATTTTATAAGGGTAAACATTTTTGTTTATACAATTTGCTTCATTTTTTAGTATAAACTAGAAATATAAAGTCTGCTTATTAAATTAAAACCAATAAAAATTTCATCATGAAGTCAAGTTTAAAGTCCTAAAAAAGAACGAACAGGAAGTCTTCGATTGTCAATGTCACTTCGCCATTCAAAACAGCTGAAAATCAAAAATCCTATTCAAAAATTAAAAATTCGAACACATTCCGCTATTTTTAATCAAATATTACCTACATTTTCTGTGAGTAAATTTAGAATAATAACATCAAACAAGATTTAAACCTTCGAAAGACGAAAATCCTTTTGGAGTAATATAGGTTAAGGACAAAATTCGATTACCGTACCTATCGAGACAAAAATTAAGAAAAGGAATAAAAAATGAAAAAATTTCCGATCGTAAGGTTTTCTTTTGCCGCAGTTTAAACTTTATCCATCCTGATAAAATCGAATCTTCTCTTATATTATAAGAGAAATTACATAAGAAGCGAATCCCCAAAACTACTGTGCGAATGTGTCTTCCATTTTCGTCTGAGAAATCTCCGGGGTTTTCACTTGGAATTCGAGGACTATAACAAAAGGGAGAATAAATTGAAAACAAAAATGATTTTAATCAATAATAAATACCTTAATTAAAGGAGAAACCCGCACAGGTCTTGGATTTAGTTCCACGGCCGACATATTTGCTCGTGTGGAAAAAGAATCAGCGTTAATGCTTGTTCACATCAAAAAATAATTCGATATTCGAAACTCGTTGACGTGCTATGATTGGCTCTCATTTTGGCGGGGACTTTAATCGTCAAAAATTAGTATCAATCTGAAACAATAACTTGCAAAGTATTTGTTTCTCCAGTAGTATTAGTTTTTGCAACTGGATTGGTAAAATGCAGAAAAAATCAGGAACTTGTGTTTTTTTACATAACATATCCAGTCAAAATGTTTCAAAGGTTAAACCGTAAACACTTGAAGTTTGACATTTTTCGATGGATCTTTACATTTAGGATTGTGGAATTGTATTATTTTTTTAAAAAATAACAATATATTAAAGGTAGTAGATATTTTTGTCAAATAAGAAGTGTGTGGACTATGAGTAATGGGAAAAAATATTAAAAAACGCGATTACCTATATAATGAGTTGGCATTACATACATACGTACATAGATTAGCAGTTCGAACTCGAAAGTTCATTGCCTCACTACCCGATTCGGGTAGTGTTTCTAGGTGGATATTTACTACCAATGTGGGCCCACCACACCCACGACAATGAGTTGGCATTGTCTTCAATATTTTACTGACCACTCTAGTTTTTAATTAGGGTGGTAATTACAATAATAAAAGTTTTTTCATTGTTTCCCCTCAGCATTCGACGAAGTGAACTTAGCTGGCGATGTAGTGAAAAGACTAATATCACTATATTATGACTTTTCGAAATTCAATTTCGAAAAATGCGCCAATTAGGTATTTCAGGTTAGGTGGTGAAAATCCAAGATGTCTACACGCTGAGGGCGCCGAGGGTCAAACAATAATACTAATTGCACGGGACGAAACAAAGTAGTATAAGGAGATCCAACTCTAATATAAGGATACCCCCTATTTTTCCGTACCCACTTCCTATAGCATACCCACAGCATACCAGATTAAGTATTGTAGCGCCTCTCATGAGAAAATTTGATACTGTTGAAAACCACCGGCAAAACCTATGTTATAACGGACTTCCGCAAGAGGCGCTAGAATACGTTATCTGAAGTGCTATAGGATGTGGGCACGGAAAAATGGGGATACAATTTGGCCCATAGAGTTGGATCTCCTTATACTACTTCGTGTTAACTTGTAAAACAATAATTGTTCTCCATAAGTGTAATTAAATACTTTTTTCATTTTTTTAAATCTATTCAATCATATAATGAAGTTATTTTAACCAAATAATTGATTTTACTATTTAATTGTATAGCTTTTAAAACACATAAATAATATCCGAATTCACTTATGCTAAAATATTTTTTTCTGGTTATTAAGAAAATAAAGTCTCGTCTCATGCAGTTGATATTATTACTTGGCCCTCGGCGTGCAGACATCTTGTCAGCTGACGTCATAACGTGAAATACATAATTGGAAGTCACGTGATATAAAGGCGACTTCACAGCGTCCAATTGAAAACCGAAAACTTCTCCATATCCGACCCGAAATGCTTCGAAAATCGGGAAAAATTGTAAATTTTTCGGGAAAAGACGAGTGGCAATACTGGCAATACGGAATCGGGATTTGACCTAACGGCTAACGACAACGACAACCTCCCTGATTTCAGAGTTCAGTCAGTTCAGTCTTCAGTACGTAAAATGGCGTCGATATGGTCGGTTGTATCTTTCGCAGCTTCGCTGCTGTTGACACCTTTCCTTATGTTTTTACTTGCAATTATTTTTCTGGCATCAATTGGTAAATCTCTCGGTGTGCGAAGATTTTATATAAAATTGCTCCTGACACTTTTCGAGGTAAGACGTCATTTAAAAAAGGAAATTTTCAATCCAACCAGCGTCGCATGTGCTTTATGTCAAAAGCGCTAGTATATTGTTTGAATTCTCATAAGTACTACTTAGTTCTGCGAATATAAGCATTTTTCATGATCCGTAATTTACTTTTCTGTAATTTTTGGGGTTATGTTACTGGAGTTTTTTTTTTTGCGCTTCGAGATGTCAGCTTTTTATGGCGGAATCGAGTAAATAAAAGGAACTTGTTTTCTATTTTTAAGCAAAAATTGCATCACTTCGAGTATTTTTTTCAGTTATTCGTGAGAAACCGTATAGAATTTTCTAAAGTTTTTATTTTTGACAGATTTGGATTCTGACATAACCTATAATGACGTTTAAGAAGTATTTGGTATGTTTCATATATTTTTATAGTAAGACGGGATTGTCACTTTTTGAAATTTGTTGGTTTCTAAAGCCTTTGCAAAATTTATGTCAAATCACCACTACGTTTTTCATAGCAATTCACAATAGTTTTGCATCGATAATCGAGGGTCTTTTTTTACCTACGATAAATGTAGTGAAATTAAAAGATTTGACAGTGTGCTTTCGGCGTTTAATGTATTATAATTAACAATAAAATACTGGAATTAATTATTATATTAAAAAAAACTAGATGCTATTTTTTATCCGGATTTTTAGAGTTTTACAAAATATGAGTTATTTTATTGTATGCATAATTTTCTACAATTTGTAAGTTAATCAAGATTTGCAGTATTTTATGTTCAAACCCCAGTATTGAAAAATTCATAATCTCATTTTAAAGAGAAATACTGACGTAAACAAAATAAATTGAATGTCTCTCATGACTTTGTTATTGATGTACATGAAATTGCAAAAGAGTGTCGGAAAAGTGATCGAATGGAAACAATACGTGACCCTGATGAACGCGAAGCCTTTGGCCTTTTTTAAAAATGCAATGCTGCCAATGCTCATCGGCAAACTGCAAACATTTAAATATTAAGAATAATAATTCAAATATTTTATAATACCGGTTTGACAGCATAATTTTGCATTCATTGATATTATCTTGCTCGTGATTCATTTTCATAATACAGATGATTATTTTAAATTCAGAAAGTAAATTGGTTCAACCAACATTCTTTTTCAGCAATATTTTTTTCAACTTTACCTAAATATTACAATATTTCACTATTTTATCTTGAAATAAGGAAGATTAATTTTTAAACACATATAATCACATAATCAAGAACACTAAAAACACACTAGAATTCCCCTTTAAAAAATACGTGTCAGTGACTAGCCACAGAAAAGTATGATAGGCAATATCTCGAACCCCTTTTCCAGGTTCCCTTTAAAACTACGAGTCAGTGGGTAGTCACAGTGTTTTTTTTGCTAATTATATGATAGTTTGTGTGTGTTTACAAATTAATCTTTTTTGTTACATGACGAAATAGTACAATATTGTACTATTTATCCTAAGTTGAGAAAAATGTTGCCAGGAAAGGAAGTTTGTTGACGCAAAAATTTTAATCCGGCAAAATTCGCCGGAGCTCAATACTGGACCTAGAATTTATTTCTCCATTGCCCCTTTTCCAACTCTCCATGCTCGCAGACTTCACCCAAAGTCTCCTCCCCACCCCGTGTTTCATGCACATCCGGTTTGGATTCATACATCTTATTTACAAAAACTTTTTTATTCGGCAAATTTACTTCGAAATCTTTGTCGAAACATAATTAATGTTTTTTTTTTCAATTAGTTATATTTATACATCAATACATTACGCCTAGTTTTTATTGATATCAAATTTAATCATTTAATTTTAGGCCGCATGTACGCTCGACGAAATTCGGTGCGCGTAGCTTGCTGGTTTTTGATGAGCCTAGACACTTTGTTAATTTTAACACTAAACATATATTTAATACAACTTTACATGTGCAGTAATTTGATTGATTTATTTTTTAATGATTTATATATTTTAACTTGTAGTAACAGTAACAACAACAAGAAATGTTAATCAACTTTTAGAACATTTTCTTTCAGAATAAAATTCTAAACTTTGCATTCAGTTAACAGATACCTAATTTATTTTTTAAAGGAAGATCCTTTGCAAAAAAGAGAACTACTTTTATTGAATTCTGATTTTCTGTTCAAATGGAAATTACCTTGGAAATTACCTTGGTTTATGTAACATGGAAGAAAAACTGCATATCTTGTGCAATCCTTTGCAATTTGCTTTCTAATTTGAGAATAGATATACAATGATTACATTTTTTGCAATTAAATTAAAAGCAATCCATTCCTTGAAGAATTGTATTTAAGAAACTATTGCATACATCAATTGTAGGTACCATATTATAATTAGAAATATTATTATACATCAGTCGAAAAAATGAAGATGAAATTAAGAAAATGATCGAGTATTTAATCATAAAATCACTTTTTAATGTTCTGAAAAAAATTGCAAAAATTTTTCATTTTTCAAAGATTTGCAATCAAGGCGGCTCACTTAACGAATTATGTTCTGCGTGTTTTGCAGAAAACATAAGGAATGTAAACAAGCAATTTACGTTAAGTGGTAGGTGAAAATAGACTCAGCTGAGAATTATAATAGAGTTGCATTATACTATAGATTCTCATTTCTGAATTTATTACTCAAAAAGATTTTAAAATGGTAATATATTTTATTTCAGAAAATACTCAGCAAATTTTATTTTATTTCGTTTGGAAATAACATTTTTTCTTGGATTCTCACGTGAACAAGAGGATCACTAATTGCATTATAAATTTCATTTTAAGCCCTTATTGTCCTACAGTCACAAGGCTGATTAAAATCCCTGCATTTGTGGATCGTTGTTTTCTGTCACTTGCTTTACACATTTTTTTATTTATTTACTTTTATTTCTGAAGTTTCGAACTGTCTTTTTTTGAAGTGAAATAATGAGAAGATAATTGAAAGGAAAACAATGGAAACGATTTGTAGAATTTGTAAGAAAACTAATTTGCGAAGATAATTATAAATATGCTTTGACAAGCACGTTGAACTCTGTATTGTATGAATCCGAAGTTCACAGTCCGCCTAGGTACATTGATTCATCGATTGTACCTCAGATACAAAATTATGTAGAGCCATTGAGTGCATTAGAAAGTTAAAAGTAGGACCCTAATTTATCCCTTTGAAGTTATTCAAATTTTCTGATTTTTTCAATGACACTAAGTGGTATAGGTTGGAAACAACGAAATTTTTTAAATAAAATAATTGTTGTTCAAGATGAAATTTAAGCTTTAAGAATATTTCACGTAGAGAATATAAAAATACCTAATATTATGTCAAGTATTTTTGAGTGGGGCGTATTCTAGTTTGGTTTTATATTCTAAAAGTGGAACCTTGATTTGGCAATAAAAAATATCTTCTGAATGAATTGGGTTTACAAGGTTAAAAAATGGGTAATGGCTTATGATTTTAGGTAATATTTAGTGCTGATTAAATTACCATGCTTGATGTGCATCGTCGATAATACACTTGATCTATTTATAGACACATTTGTGACTAAATGGGGATTTTAAAAATGAAACCGGTTTATTAGACTATTCCTTATTTAAAATTAGTATGGTATGTATTTAATACATAGGTATGTTAGGTATGAGCAAATATATACTACTAAATTTAATACTTGATAATTTACTACATAAATCGATTTTTATTCTAAATTCATAATGCAAAATAGTAAAACTACTTTTATTTATGGAAATGTTCCTTTAATTTTTTTGTGGCAGAATCTATTTCAGCCAACGTTCTATTTTAAACATTTTTATTTTTAAATTGAACAAAAAATATTTTGGCTGATGCGTGGATATCAATTTTTTTCCTGTACGATTACGGTTTCCGTATACAAAAGTCCAAAGTTCAAGTACGAATATTTTATTCAATCATCATGGACAAAGGTTAATATTAATTAAGTATGACAATTTTATCCGAGAATTTTTATTCTGAAAAACGCTAAAAATGACTAATAAACATTATGAACTATATCAACTTTATGATTTCACTTTCACAATTTCAGGATTGCTACAAAGTTTAAGAAACGTGGAAATGTTTTTACCATTATTAGCTATACATTATTACCCACTTTAAGTGGAAAATAATTTTGCAACAAATCCAGAAACTTGTTCAATTGGAAACCTACCAATTTCAACAAGTTGATATTTTCCGATAATTTGAAAGTTTTCGTATTTAAATTTTGGAATCCATTTTTGATGTTTTTTATTATAGGATATTATGTCATTTTGCATAGCTGAAATTTAATTTAATGATTTTTGTAAAGTTGAAATCTTTGAAATTGTTGACCGATTACATTTTTCAAAACGGCAGTTTGTGTACTTTTAATAATTAAAAATGTGTTCAATTAATACTCATTTTCCAGCGAGTTTTAATAAATTATAAAGACATTTTTTGAATTGTCAAGTTATCAAGGACGTACCTGATCATTTACAAATTCGTGCTCTGCATGCTTGATACCATATCTTTGAAAAGTCAAATCTGCTTTCTCGTACACCGGCATGCTAAAACCACGTGACAGCCTAGCTCTTATTGAATAATATTTATTGGGATTCACATATACCAGAAAAAAAGAAAATCTTCGATCTTTATGGTCTTGCGTGTGGAAAGCCATTGACAGATTAGCATTTGCACAATTCTATTGAATCTTTTCAACACTATGCAATAATTAGATAATATAACTGTGGGTTACGATAAGAATAAAAGATTCCATGTTGCCAAGTTCTCAGTGCAACGACTTTTCCTTAATGATTGTTTCTGACCTTAACATTTGTTCGAGTTTATTTTTCCCTACATCATTCCGATGCGAAAAGATAATGTGGTACATATATTATGCATTGTTCAATACTGATAAAATAAGATTTCATCTGGAAACTGGAATCATTTCAAAAAGTCCAACAATAGATTAAAAAATAATGTTCTCTTTTTTCTATTTTATTTTTAATTACTTTTATTTTCCTTGAGTGGAGAGTAAATATATATTTTCCTTGTTAATTTTTGAGACTCCGTGTATCTAGCGAATCGGAAAACCCCCGAAAATTTTATTTAACTGGGACAAACCCGGGAAATTTTATTTAAGATCGGAAATTTTGTTCTTTTATCGAAAAATCGACTTTTTTCTACTTCATATTCTTTTTATTGTTTACTCGAGAATCAGAGAGGGGGAAATCTGATTGGATCTTCGATTATATGTACTAGGGCGATTCATTTTATAAGGAAAAAAAAAGATTTTCGATTCTGAACACGCGCACTAGCTTAAGTTGTACCTTTTTAGTCAAAAAATAAAAACTGGATATGATTTAGATATACGATATACGGCTATTTGAGATTTGTCTTTTTTATTGATTTTTTGGTTGTTTTTATTTTCCCAATGTCTTCAAAATGCACGTATTATATATATATATATATATATATAATTATCCTCTTTTGCATTAACATGATTGTAAATTATTTAATGCAAATTTTGTAATTCTTCACATTTTTATAAGAATTTGATATACGGCGTGCCAATTACGAAATACATTAAGTAAATTACAAAAAGTTACTTATTATAGAAAAATGTGAAACAAGTGAGATAAAATGATTATTTTCCTTAAAAATGTGCTTAAACATCGTAAGTAAATTATTCAAAATGATGACATTGTAATAGGGGAGAATTCTATATTTATAATAATTTAATACACGAATTTTCAAGACATTGCAAAAAATAAAAACAAAACAAAAATCTAGAAAAAAGACAAAAATCAAATAGGGGGCCTCTAAAATATAGACAAAATCATACACGATATTGAATTTTATTTATTTTTTGACTAAAAAGCTACAACTTATAAACATTTTACAACGTTGGAACAAAAAAGTTGGAAAAATTCGAATACATCTCATCTGTAGGAAAATAATAATAAAAATCAAATGAATACATATGGTAAACGTCCTAGTAATCGCGACGCCAGTTTTCTTGCTTTTTATCTCATTTGAAATTATTAAAATTTCAGTTGACTTTATAAAATGATACAAATAAGTGGTTTCTATCACAAAATGTTACTTCTAACATATTTTTAAACAATATATTCAAATTATAACCAATTTTCACGATTATTGGGACCATCACGATTACTGGGACATTTACCTTATTTTACATAAATACGGTCGAAAAATGTTCATTATGTTAGATTCCATTTAAATTTTAAGAAAATATTGAAATTCACTATGTTTGCAGTATTTTTTAATAAATTGACAAAATAACTTCATCCTGGATCATTTTATCGAACATACCTGTAGCTTAAAACCTATTTAAGAGAAAAAAATGTAACTCTCATATATTTGTGGTTGATTCTGAACCAATCTAATCAGATTATTACATTTTCCAAGAGGTAAAAATAATAATTAAAAACATCACACATTTCTAGTAAATTACTAATTCCAAAACATCCTTTAAGAAATATTTAAACAAAACAAAGATATCTTCCGATAAATTGTGGTAAACATCTGTGCCTCAATTAAAAGAAATGTTAATGGCATTCATAGGTAACTCTGCAGATTGGAACGAATCTCGAGCTTAGTATATCTATTTTAAAAATTCTTTTCATTTCGATCTTAAAAGAACTCTCATATAATTAATATTAAAAGAAGTTAAGCAATCATCGATAAACAGGCGGTGTCATACTCGTGATCGGTAATGTAGTTCCGATTATCATTTATCGCTTCAGTCTGTGATTGAGGATAAGTTGGGCAACTGTAAATAAATAATTGCCAAATTACAAAAAGGGCATCTTTAAATTAGTTGGGGGGAAAATGTGGTCAGGAAAAAACCAGGAATTTCAAATTGGCTGATCACTAGACACCCTGAGACTGTCCTATAACATATTGTATTATTTTGGTTAACATTTTGAGAAATCGTCTTGCATTCAAAAAACTTCTTTCGAAAAAAATAGAATCTACATATACAAATATTTTTACTGATCAAATAACTTTTTTTTTTAAATTCCCACAAACCAGAAATAAATTCAATTTTGACCGGAGTACTTGTCTCAAATTTAAAACGATAATGAATCTAAAGTTCGCAACGTTCGTGAAAAATGCAAGAATGATAAATCAAAATAAATTACATTCTCGGAAGCTTCAGGAAATCCAGCTTATCTTCTTTCTTATTATGCACCCCAGAAACAATGACAATTACAAATTTAAATCAATACAGGCGTTGATCTACGTTCATTGTAAGAATATAATTTTGTCATTTACTGGCTTTGTATGCTTTAAATAAAAATGTCCCTAAAATCCTATTTTTAGTTTGGAAGACAAAACATTGAGAAAGTGAAGAAAAGAAATGGTACTTGGCACTTTGAAGAAAGCGAAAGTGAAGACGAAGGTGGGGGGACACCCTCTTCTCCTCAGAAACACAATTCCTGTGAGAGCAAACAAAAGGGAGAAAAAACGCAAAATGGAGTTGTCGGAAATTCCGTTATCGCCAGATCCAAAGATTTAATTTTGGTGCCAGAACCTGAAGTACAAAATCAGAAGGAACAGCTCGAACATGAAGAACGTCAAAAGGCAGCGGGAAATCTTTTGAGCCCTGGTGAAAAAGCGGTAAATATTTCATTTCTAATTGAAACACCCACGGTGAAAACTGGACGGAGAATTTTGAATTTGAAACCACTCAAAATATAAATTTGTATCATTCCCCCAGGTGTATCAGTATTACTCAAATTAACTGTATTTCTTTTTTCATTCTTAAAAAATCTAGTTCTCTAATTATTGCTTACGATTTAATTTTCAGGTTTCACTAGCCAGTCACAAGTCTTTTGAAACATTGAAAAGAGAATTTGAACCCGCAATTTGTATCGATTATATCAGAGCTGGAGTTGAGGCCATAATCGAGGACGAGGTGACTTCTAGATTCGAAGCCGAGGAACTGAAGGTGCGTTTAGAATTTAAATTTGGGCTTCACTTTCCCAAGGAGGCGCATCGTGACTTTTTATGCAAACTAGTATTGTTTAAATATTCTTGAAAATTTCAGGTTTTGTTTATGGGTTCGATTAAATTTCAAAAGATTTTCATTCCAAAATTGTTTACAGTCTCTTGCTTCATTGATTCTTTTGTGAATGAGACAATAATGATTACCAATTGATTTCTCCTTGCAGAACTGGAATCTTTTAACGAGGACAAATAGACAGTACGAATTTATCTCTTGGAAACTTACGGTCATATGGATGTTTGGATTCTTTATGCGATATTGCTTCCTCCTTCCACTGAGGATATTCATTTGCTTTGTTGGAGTGAGTAATTTAATGGAGACCGATTTTGATTTTTAGATATTTATTTTATTTAAAATGTGTTTATTTAATCAGGGTGGCCTCTAAAGTGCGAAATAACCAAAATTTGTTTTCATTGTTAATTATATAAAGAAACCACAATAAAACAAAAATCCAAGAAGAGTTTAGATTTAAATGACCGGGAATTTCTTTTTTCAAGATTATAGTGGCCACCCTGTAGTAACTTTTGGGAATGGGTTCTAATACTAACACGGAGGCTTCTTAGGTAATATTTCTAATATGTTCAACGTTCACCATTGGATTCTTGCCAAACGGTCCTTTAAAACGTTGGGCGAGCAATCAGGCAACTCTAATAACGTTCAGAGTAATGGCCAGATCGATGTCCAGTTTGATTACAATCCATAATCCTGAGAACAAACCTAAATCTGGAATTTGCGTTGCAAATCACACCTCGACATTTGATGTGGCAATTCTATCCACACAAACGTCTTTTTGTTTGGTAATTCGAAATTCCAAAATTAACCAAATGCTTCCAAATTATTCTCGGCTTACAGTAATTATCTCTCAGGCCTGCTTTTCGTCCAGCTTTGTACGTCCTTATTTTTAATGTCGTTTATCTTGTTTATTTTCAGATTTTACAATAGAAAATATCTTTCTCAAAGTTATGCTCTAGTACTTCGAAAAAAGCAATGATTTTAAATCATTTGAAATGGGATTTTGATGGAAAATTGAAAGTTGGCTTTGGGAAATTGTCTTAGGTAGAAAGCTTGTGGTTTTCAGGTAATGTGGCTGACAGCTTGTACCGCGGTGGTAGGCTACGTTCCAGAGGGAAACTTCAAACGCTGGCTCATCCACAGAGTTTCTATGATGTGCTTCGCCGTGCTCTCCAGCGCTCTGTCTTCTGTCATCAACTACCACAACCCTGAGAATCGACCAGTGAGGGGCATTTGTGTGGCTAATCATACTTCCCCCATTGACGTACTTGTCCTTATGCGTGACAATTGTTATTCGCTGGTATGTTCCAAAGAAACGATCGACTGCCGTTTCTCCGCTTTTGCTTTAATTCCACTTTTTATTTTATTCAGAACCCCCCCTAAACTTTCTAAAATGAGACATAATATATAGTGGTATTTGGAATGATCCGAGTGTTCCGGAATAATCACTGTTATTCCTATAGAAAAACAAACTTGTTACAGAAACACCTCTGTCGACGTATTTGAGGTTCATGGTGCTAAACTAATCGTAGGTGGCAGCACCGAACCGAGCACTAGACCCTCTGTCGATGAGAGACGAAAAAAATATGGTGCTAGGTGTACGGTTGCTTATAAGTAAATAAGTGAGGGTATATAGTCTTTAAATATATTTTTAGTGCTTATATACGAAGGTAATTTATACTTTTAGTGGAAATTATACATACAATGGGATATATGGTGAACTATAGTAAACCTAACCTCACTTTGTATGTGACAGTCAGAAAAGGATTTATCAACCTTTTACAAATGCTGTACGATAAATATTGATAAACAAGTGTGAAAAATATATTTTGTTATGTTTACAAGGTATAAATGGCACTTTATACTTATTAACAAAATTTATTTTCTTGAAATTCGTATCTCATTGACAGAGGGTCTAGTACTCGGCTCGGTGCTGCCATCTAAGATTAGTTTTGCATCATGAACCTCATTGAACTAATTTTACATGGTAAAATTTCGCCACTAGCGGCGCTGCTTTTACATAACGAGTTTTGCCAGGCTTTGATTTTTTGTAGATTTTGAAGTTTTACTCCATAATGGATCTCTTTGAATAATTTAAATATTTTTCTGCTTTTTATTTACAGAAAAGTTTTAAAAAATTATGTTAAAAACTATTTTACTGTAACTTTTTAGAGTTGTAATTTCTTGGGCCAAAGTTATACTATGCCATGTCCTCAACTGTCAAACTGAGAAAATGAGGTTCAAATTTTAACCATATTATACTATATTAAAATGTCGTTAAATGTCAAAATAAGTTTATTGATCAAAAATAATGCGTGATTAAAAGCTATGTCCCCAAAATATTTTTAATTGAACTATTGATAATGAAAATTTTAAGTAAAAAGTTCAACAGAATGATAGTTTACATTAATCTATTATATTGCATACATTTAAATAAATGAGTTATTCCCACATTATTGACTTTCAAGTAATATTCTGATTAAGTTTAAATATATTTTTAAAATTGTTATGTCTTAAATTAAAGTTAGGTTACCCATTTAAAATTTGCGCTACGAAGTTGGCATTTTTTCACATATAAAAATGCTAAAAAACACATGGCGTAATATTATTCTAACTTTTATTTAACGTCACTATTTTAGTTATTTATTGCAACAGCTTAATGAGTAAATTTCAGGGGAAATTTATTTAGAAACAAATTTTAATACTTACTGAGCCTAAGAATAATAATGGTTCCAAATCTTCAAAATGTGGACATGGCGTACTATAAACTCTAGGGCAACGATTTGTTTTTGTGTTTACTTAGTGTTAATTATCTTGCATCCAAATTTATAAGAAATCACATTCAAACCGTTAATTTTACTGTAAATAAAACCATACATTCTTAGTTTTAGTAGAAAAATCTATCCAGTCACCATAAATGTGACTTGATATTATATGAAATAATTTAAGATTTAACAAGCTTGTTTTGAAATTCTTTAAAATCGCTACGATTTCTATTGAAAATTCAAACATTTTACGCACTTTTT
Organism: Andricus curvator; assembly: GCA_932195095.1. Lineage (NCBI taxonomy): Eukaryota > Metazoa > Arthropoda > Insecta > Hymenoptera > Cynipidae > Andricus > Andricus curvator. Next base: position 694,298 of record CAKNYM010052913.1, read on the forward strand.
ATTTTCAATACGCCTGTAGGATACTTCTGTGACTTTGACAACATCGCCATCTGACACGCGAACTATTGGGTATCTCGAAGTTATTTGGGCAACGTTTATGAAAAAAGCAGTGAATATCAATTCATTTTAATCAAAAATGTTAATCTTCGGTTTAAAATTAATTGTTTACTATAAGATTTTTCGTTAATATCGAATTCAAATTCAAATTTCTTCCCAATAGTTCCAAATTGGTGGCGCTGTCGTAGCTACCCAACAGGCGTATTGTTCAATTTTGAAGCCTAAATGTAAACTTCCAGTGAATGTGGGTACAAAATGTTTTATTTATTGATATTTTAGTAATTTTTTCAAAATATTTAAAAATTTTAGATCGAAATACCTACATATATACATAATTGTTGGGTTTCAAATTTAAATTTCTCAATATTATATAACTTATAATGCTTAATTCATAACGTTCAAAATTAAGGTAGTTTTCGTGCTAAAAAATAAATCTCTGCAAAATAGTTTTTGTTTTTATTTCAAGAATCAAAGTGATGATGTCATTTCAAATAAAAAAAAAATATTTTTATTTCAAAACTTTTTAAACTTACAACAAAAAAATGACTTCAGAAATGTTTCTTGCAATTGAATTTTTTCTTATTAACACTTCTTACCAATTTTTGAAAAAGATGATAATTTTAATAAATGATATTTTTGGGGGAAAACGTTCTCGACAACTCTACTGTTTCCAATTTTAAAAGTAAATTTTTCTATAGCTGAAGTCGTTAAAACAATGTTTTTTAGGAAAACAATTTTCAGACAAATAACTATACTTGAAGATTATTTCCGTATTTTTAAAACTGGAAACAGTAGAGTTGCAGGGAATGTTTTACCCGAAAATGTTAGCCATGATTTATTAAAATTCAACCATTAAAAAAAATGATGAGAAGGGACAGTAAGAAAAACTTGAATTACAAAAACTATTGTTACCGTTTTTTTCGCAGGTTTTAAACTTTTTTCATACAAAATCACAATTGAAATCCTTACACATTCAATAATTTCAAATTTAAATATTAAAAATTGGATAGTTTCAAATCGAAAACATTAATGGTTGAACAATTGTAACCTTGGAGTCTTCAATATTGAAAAAAAATGTAAGTTTCAAGATTTTCAAATTGCATCATTAAAGAGTCGGAAAATCGTTTTCAAATTAAAAGCCCTAATCTTAGTAGAATATCACGCAGCTTTAAATTTGAGGTGTTCAATATTCCATATGTAATTTAAACTGTTTGAAATGAAACAAATTTTTGAATTGAAAATGTTGAATATTGATACATTAAACATTTTTTGGTTTCTAGTTTAAATTGTTCAAAGTTGCAAGTGAAAATGGAAGCTTTTCAAGTCTTGAGTTATTATTATTTCAGCTCGATCAAAATTGAATAATTAATAATTGAATATTAAAATTTTGATAATTGTACAATTTCCAATTGAAATCCTTATTGGTGCATTTTTAAGCTGATATCGTATAAAATCAAATGATTTTGAATTAAAGCCTTAAAAATTATTTTAAAAAGTTTTAATCGAAAGTAAAACTGTACAGTTTAAAACTGTACAATTTGCAGTTTAAGGTTTTAATGGAGATATTCTTTTTATATAATTATAGATTAGATTAAATAACTATACATTTTTTAGTTTCGAATGCTTTCATTTGAAAATTTAAATAACATTTTGTTTTCCGCTAGACCTAGGAGTCATGTCTTTTACTGAAAGTTTTCCTTATTTTGGGTATATGTGGCTTGGTTTTATTTTATTTTCATTCGACATTTTTATATTTGGGAATTTCTTGAATATTTTTTGTTAACAACCTTTAAAAATTACTAGAAGTATATTATTTTTTCATTTAATTCTGGCTTTTTATCATTTGTGATCCTGTAAACAGTTTGCTTCTTCATGATTCTCTCTGTTTGGTCAAGTTTTATACTAGGAAGAGTTGAAACGCTTTCAGAAAATTGTCGCTTTTGTAACGTCTTGAATGAGATATGATGTGTTTATTCAATCATTAGATAGGACAAAGCCATGGTGGTTTCCTGGGTATTTTGCAACGAGCCCTGGCTAGAGCATCTCCACACATCTGGTTCGAAAGGTCGGAAGTGAAAGACAGAGAAGCTGTGACTAAAAGGTATGCCTTCAAAATATAAAAACAATTTTTTATATTTACCTTTCTTGCTATTTCTTAGAAGTAAAATTAAATTTTTTACAGATTAAAGATGCACGTTTCTGACCCCTCAAATCCTCCAATACTCATTTTTCCCGAGGGAACTTGTATCAACAACACTTCCGTGATGCAATTCAAGAAAGGCAGTTTCGAAGTTGGCGGAGTTATTTACCCAGTTGCGATCAAGGTATCAAAAATTGTTCAAAATTTATTGAATCACTACTCTAAATACTTGACATACTCAATATTCAGGCCTCCGACTCACCACACTATTGACGCTATATGACACTTTTTTTGAGCGGTGACACTATTTTTCTACAATTTCTAAAAAAAATAACACTGTAGACACTATTTTCTCACAATTGTCCGTTAATGCCACTATTTATTTAATTTTCCTTCAAAAATATTTTTGAACTTCTTTGATAATTGGTTAAAATAATATGTCTGCCATCTCAACGAATCACAACATACCGGAAAATTGTCTCATTTGCTGATTAGGGGCCGTGTATAAATTACGTAAATTTTCTTTCTGAAAATTTGAACAATGTACCCCCCTTTCTTATGGTCCGTAAATTTTTACCCCCGTCCTTATTTTACGTAATTTGGCCGTCTACATTTTTTTCATGAATTTATTTAGGGGTCATCCGAATATAACGTTTAGACTGAGGGGGGGGGGGGGGGTACATCTTACTGTTTCTTATGAATTAAGAAATTGGTTCAACTTTCAACCAAGTACTTGCATTTTCAACGAAAAATGTAATAGTTGATATTTTAACCAAAAAAAGATTTTCATTTTAAATTAAAAACAGTTGAATTGAACTACAAAGGATGAATTACCAACAAAATAGTTGAATCTTCAACCAAAACAGTTTAATTCTCCACCAAAAAGATGTATTTTCAACTAAAAAGATGTATTTTCAACACAGAAGATTAATATTCTACCAAACAAAATATATGAATTCTCAACAAAATACATACATTTTTTACCAAATACTTGAATTTTCAACCAAGAAGGTTAATTTTTTACCAAAAAAGACGAATTTTCAACAAATTACAAAAATTTTCAACTAAATAGTTTGAACAATCGATATGATGTTAGTCAAAATTTTATTTGAATAATTTTTAAGCTATATTATTTCCATTTCTAAATTTTTTAAAAACAAAATAAGTGCAATTTTTACACTAAAAAAGATTAGTTTTTAGCCAAAAATGGAGTAATTACATTTTCATATAATAGAATTAATTTCCAATTTAAAAAAAAAATTAATTTTCTACAAAACACTTCAATATTCATATCAAAATTATGAATTGTCAATTAAAAAAAATTGTTAAAAAAGAAAAAAAATTGTAATCAAATTATTGAATTTTGAAGCCAAAAAGACGAATTTTCAACAAGACAGTTGAATTTTTAACTAACCAGTATGACTTTTTAAAAAAATTGTTGAATTTTCAACAAAATAATTCAATTTTGAACAAAAAATTCAATAGTAGACTTTTTAACCGAAAATAATGAACTGTCAACCAAAGTTAGTTTGATTTTTTTATTGGATTCTATCAATTCTGTTTTAAATAATCATTAAAGTTCATTTTAAATACTTTTTAAATATTATGTTAGACAACTGGAAATTTTCTTGAAAAATAAAGTTAATTTTCTATTCGACACTGTTTTATTTCGCATTGTACACTTTTAAATTCGGTCACTATTTTTTATCTCTGAAGTGAGTCCGAGACATGAATATTCTAGATTCTAGAATAATGGCAAATTCCCATTTGGAAATCGGTTCTCTCGACAATGCGGTTTATACTATTTTCATATCCTTGATTGTTTAAATTACTTTAATTTATCTTTTTCCCGAAATTTCTTTAAAACTAATTTATTTACAGTATGATCCGAGGTTCGGAGATGCATTCTGGAACAGTAGTCGATTCACGATGATACAGTATCTTTACATGATGATGTCCAGTTGGGCAATAGTTTGCGATGTTTGGTACCTTCCTCCAATGTACAGGAAAGAGGAGGAAAGTGCTATTGATTTCGCAAATCGAGTAAAATCTGTGATTGCGAGACAAGGTGGACTTGTCGATCTCCAGTGGTAAAATTGATCAAACATTATTAGCCAAAAATTTCCGCTGAGACTATAAAATTAAATTCTGTTATTAAATTTTTTTTTCAGAAACTAGGAAGTAATTGTTGTTGTTTTTTCAGGGACGGTCAGTTGAAAAGGATGAAGCCGAAGAAAGAATGGAGGGAAAAGCAACAAGAAGAATTTAGTAAACGATTAAAGGTAGAATAGACGATTAAACCAAACCTCTAGTCACAATCACATCACCTCACGAAACTGTAATCTTCTATGTGTTTCGTTTGCCTCCGTTTTAGGCAAATTACTGATCGTCTTAGGTTTATTTCTTCCCTGGAACGACATTTACATTACAGTTTTACTTTGCATATTTATTTTTACGAATTTGTACAGATTTATTGCATCACATTTGTCTTAAAACTGATACCTTTACTCTACAATAAGATCCCTTAAAATACTAAATTTTAATTTAAAATCCCCTTTACATTTTCATTACTAACCAGTATTGGAAAACTGGTTCAGAGACTTTGTACATAAAATACAAACATCATTACTTTACAATAAGACTTTGTGAATGCATCCTAGTACAAACTTTTTTTATTTAAATTCTTCTACAATAGTTATTTAGATTACCAGATAGTTAAACGCCTGCAAACCCTCGTGGCATTCAATTTTATAACTAATTCTTTATTCATAATAATAAGTTCAAGCAAAGTATGTGTGATATTTTGGTGTGCCTGTGTGTATAGTTTGCGTTTATCGAATTATTAATTATAAACTATTGTCTTAAACGATTATTTAAGAATTTATCTCTAATAATATGAGTTTTTTTCATTATTTAAGTCTTGGTAATTTTTAATAATCGCTTATTGGATTCAGTGCATAAAACTGGGTCGGCAGTATTCACTTTTTAGTGAGTACATTGTAAATGCACTTTGTGTAAATAACAGGACTTTAACTTTTATGATAAAAAAAACTCTGTGCAAAGGTGTGATTTTTACTTTAAGTAGTTTCATTAGGACACTTCTTAGGGGTGTTCAAAAAGCTCGAAACTCAAGGGTTCTCGAAAGATTTTAAATGTCTTTAAATCAGTCTCAAACTTTACTAGATTTTCCTAGGTGGTTACTGGGCCGAGAAACCAGGAAATAATAGTGGGTTTCTTTTTTAAACAGAAATTTTAAAAATGTTTAGTAGAAAAACCTTAGCAAATATTAAAATTTCATGAACTTGATAATACATGAATTTATGCAATTTTTAATGAGTTTGATTTGAAATTCATTTGAGCTTGAAAAGTGCAATTTGTAACATTTTCAGATATGAAATTTTTCAGTTTACATGTTTAATTCTACAATCCTTTCCTTTAAAAAAAAATTCATTTTTGTATCTTAATTTGTAATCGTTAATTTAAAAAAAATGTAATACAGTTTAAAATAAAAAACCTTAATAGTTGAACAATTGTAAATTTTGGATTGAAGCTTTATAAATTATTCTCAATTTGAGCCACCGGATAGTATAGCCACACATAAAATATTTTACGTGTGGTTATACCATCCGGAGGCTCATTTTTAAATAATTTAAAATTTGTAGATTCATAGATAGGATAATTATAAAATAATGATAAGTTGAACAATTTTCAATTATTTACATTTAAAAATATTCTTTTAAAATTGAGTAATATTTGAATATTCCTTCAGAATGGAGATTTTTTAATGAAACGTTCCAAATAAAACGATTTAAAATTGAAATGTTTTAATTTCACTGTTCTAAGTTAAAAAATGTTCAAGTTTAAATCAAGTTTAGAATTGTTCAATTTTGAATGTTTCCAATTAAAACTGATGTAATTTTGAACGTTACGTAAACTAGAAGGATTACTATTGAAAATGTTATTTTTTGAGTCTCTACGTTTTTAATTGTTTAATCTAAACCTTTCAAATTAAATTACTTACAATTTTTAATGTTTGTTTCCAGAATTGCTAAAATATTACTTTAATTTGGTTTAATTTGCAGTTCAGTTTTTACTATTCAAGTTGGAAAATTTCTACTTTAAAAAAGTTACTTTTTTAATTTTAATGACCGAAAATTTGTTTCTTGAGTTTTAGTGGGCACCCCGTTTTTGTTTACAGCCACGGCATTTGTGCACAAGATTCTGATTTTTGACTGCCCCAATATGACTCAAAAGCATTCGAGTTTTCGAGTATTTTTGCACACATCCAACAGTTATTTATTTCACCAAAAGCATACAATAAGTAGGATTCTTTGAATGTTTTGTTGTTGTTGAGAAAGCAGCTTTGTCACCATCGAGCCAAAAAAATAATTGCGAGAACTTCATATCTTATGCGTTCATAATCATGTACGTTGTCAATTAAAAATACATATTGCATTTCTCAGAAGCAAACTTTCGGCCTTTGTCAGAATCGAGAACGAGAAGAGATGGCGACGGCTTTTTTCTGTGAAAAAAGCGGCGAGTTTAGATTTTAGAATATTAATTAATAATGAATTGTTGATTATTCATTTTGCACGGTGTGCCTTTAGTTCGAAACCCGAAGGTGATTACAAATATTGAGGAATTCGGAAGCTTTGAGAGTTTAGAATAATAATTTAATAAGTAGTAATCTAAAAAAAAATTTAGGGAATGATTTTCTAAGGACTGGTTCCTTCTGGTCGATAATTCGATTTTTAGATTTGAAAAACAAGTCATCAGTGGAGAACCATTAAATTCTTTTTTTAGAGTTGTGTTTGATGCTGTCCTATATTTAGGGAAATTTTAAGATGAGGGACGTATATTTTTATAATGAGCGCTAGTTGCGATGAGTATTACAACTGGTGAAAATGTCTCGTACCTGCGCCCTTCGGATGAAATAGCTTCTCGACAAAACATCATCTTCGATGTTAAGAAGTTTTCAGATTTTAAAGAAAAATTCAACTTCGATTCTTTTAAGAGAAATATGTAAAAATAATGGGACCTTTGTTTTGATGGCAAATTTCACAAGCAGCACAAATTGTCAATCTCAACAGTGTTAAGTCTTGAAGATTGAGTGATTTTTATTTTTGTCCTGATTGGCGATGTACTTGGCACTCGAATTGAATTAGGTGATTAGTTAATTGATTGATTATTGTGTGGATGAAATCGAATGCAGCAATCATAAAATACACTGTCTTATAACTCGACTTGATTGGTTATTACTTCCGTAATAAATAAAATATTCTACAGGTATTTGATTTGTATGCGTGCTGAAGAAATAAAAAGAATGGTGCTTATTCATATTTTTAGTTGACTCGTTATTCAGTATTTTTAAGTAAATAACGGAAAATTATGGATTCTTAGGGGCAGAAGAAAATATGATAAAAATAAATACTTGTAAATTTTTATTTAGAGAGGCCATTTTTAGTTGCAAAATGTAGTTTTCATAACTGTTTCTTCTGGGAACCTGAAATTATAGGAACATTATACAAATTAAAAATAACTATTTTGAATAATATTGTCTGAAATAATTATTCTCACCAAGTTTCTAAAGTTTAATTATCACAGTCTTTTTTCATCTAAAAGGTTTCTCGCTGTTTGGAAAAGATGAGGGATTTTTTCGTCAAGTTTTTGCCAGTCTTCCTTTAATTTAAAATCTAGATTGTTACAGTTTGTAAAATCATTTTCAGTCTTTTCACTGAAACAAAATATCGATTACATAATTAAAAATACTATTATGGATAAATTTCCATTATTTAGAAATATATAAATTGCTGGTCAATTTTTGTTTGTACCTTAAATTATCATTCGTTTTTTTACAAAGAAAAAGCTGCTGTATTTAATAAATCCTCCACATCTTTCAGTTTTGTTAACATTCTTGATTTCAGGCAAGTTAACTTCTTCCTCTTTCAAAAAGACTTGATCTTCCAAATCAGCAAATATCATAATTCGTTTCAATATAATGGAAAAATCGTCCTTCCAAACAAGTCCAGAAAAGACACTTATCACCAGCAACAACTGACAACCAATATTTCATTAAGGAACTCATTTTTTGCTATTAATTGCATTTATATAAGAGGACTTTGTTTTGTTTTTCGAATCTAAAGAATTTTCGTTTAAACTTTCAAAAGTACTATGAATCAAGTTTGTTCCTTAATTTTCTCTGAAGAATCAGAAACGTTTTCTCTAGTATTTTCAAAAATGCTGGGAATAGGATTAGAACTTTTACAGGTTTATCTCTTGCTCTTCAATTTCACTGCTAGAAACTTCAACAGTCATCGCAAAATCTTCGAGTTCGCAATTGTTTACAATTTCATTTTCATGCGATGATTGTGATTGTCTCTGAATTTCCTCGTAAATTTCTTTCTGTTTTAAAAGCACTTGTTCTTCCAAATTGGTTGCGTAGATCGAACGATCGACAGGTTCCGTAAAAATTGACGGCACAACTCCAGGATTTAAGAGCGGAATTTTTCTGGGAACTCTTTCAACTATTCCACCGCGTTTATAAATTACGCGCTCTCTGTCAATTTCTTCCTCTCTAAAATGCAATTCGCAAACTGCGTCAGTTTTCTTTAATTCTCTTCCTTTTCGGGATATTACTTTATTCCAGGCTTGCACCATTTCTTCCTAAATAATATGTGCAAAATAAATATAATTAACTTTCGTCAATATTAGAGTATAATAAGAAAATCTTGTGAAAGTTTTAAATTAATTTTGAACGTACATTTTGAGGTCGAAACATACTCCTCCTTTTCTCATTTTCTGTCGGTTTTCTGCAGTAACTTGTGTCGCATGTTACTATGAAACACTTCATTCCTAAAAGATATTTTTTTTATGTAGAAATGTTTATAATAGATAGAATTCATGGAATCATATATACGGAAGGAATTATCGGAATTTAACTCCCTATTGAAAAAATCTCGTGTTATTTTCAGACAGAACTCTCGTAGAATCCTGTCCACAAATATCCTCAAGGATTCTTTCAATAGAAATGTTTGTTTAGTTATATTTAGTATTCATATATGTATAATTATTAAAAAATGTGAATAATGCTCCCAAAATAACCTATATATAGAATATTAAATTTCACCTGCTGTTTTTTCCAATTCTTAATTCATTTAATTATAATTAACGCTGACCATATTTATCTCGATGCAAATATTTTTTAGTGTGACAATATTATTTTAAAATATAGATATTTTACGAGACAATAACGCGCAGATTTTTCGTAACTGGGATACAAAAAATTCAAAACAAAACCAGAGACAAAACGAAAACTTACGACTTTTACATGGACTTTTACCGAGTTTTAACTTTTGAGCATTTGAGAAGCGACTGGCGTTGTCTCTCTTGGACTTCTTTTTATCTTGCGTGAGAAAGAAGGAGAAGAAAGACTTTTCCACAGTCTATTATTGATTTTATAAGATATTTCGGTAGAAACACGTGAGAGGTCGCTTTTTCATTTCGGCAGATTTCGGCCTTTTAATTTAAATTTGCAGTCATGTCGAACTCAAATTTGTTTATGAAATCGGGCTATCTACGATCCCATTTAGGCAACGCTATCGGTCGTTATGTTTGTCAGTTACAAAGAGTGACTCTAAAGTTTTGTAAAAATAATGGATCAAGTCGTGGCATGAGGTAAGTACTACATAAATTATTATCTAATTAACCTAACCTCAAAATCTCAACAGCTAATATTTACGAGTTTTTTGATAGTAAAAAAAAGTGCACACATTATGAACAATGCATTAGTGTTTTCTATTTTTTAGTTAATATAATTGTTATTCAATTGTTCTTGTAAGATTAAAGATAATTATTTTGAAACATAAAACAAATTATCAGAATTATC
>CAKNYM010052913.1:704779-744625 GCA_932195095.1 Andricus curvator
ACTGATTTCCATGATTTGTATAATTATACAAATCATGGAAATCAGTTGAAAAAACCCTTTCAAACTTTAGATATCTGCGGATAATTCTGATAATTTGTTTTATGTTTCAAAATAATTAAAGTTTCTTAATTAGTCGAAGTTTATACCGCTTATTCATCAATATATGAAGACATGAGATTGACAGCTGGATAAGGACTATAAATTAAAATTTACGAGATGAATAAAGAAAGTATTCTACCATTTTTATAAAATTGTCACTTTTTCGAAATTAGAATATCGCTGACAGGTCTGGAAATATTATAAAACTAGTATCAGCTATTACAAATTGTTGGATCAGCAATTCAAATACAAAAGAAAGGAAAAATCATGATCGTTAAAAATTAATTTTATTTTTCAGAGATTTTGTAGAAAACGACCTAGTCGATTACGCGAAAAGTAACCCAGGAACTGTAGTTTATCTCAAACCAAGAAGGCACAGAGGTCCTGTTATAGTTGCAGAATATCGTAAGTTTCCCACTAAAAGATAAAAAAAAAATATATTTCCCAATATTTCCTTTGATTTTAATGAATATTTATTTTAGTTAATGGAAAGAAACACTGGATCCCGTGTGCGAATTTGAACCGGGAAGAAGTAATAAAATGGATGGAACTTGTCCGCACACAATCCCACGATGGTTCAGCTGAAAGGTTACGAAAACTTTGGTACACAGAGTTTCCATCGATTCAAGGACCCTGGACTCCATTCACCGTTAGAAACCCTGCCAAAAATATTGCAACATACCCCGATGTATGTTCATTTTATTTATTTAAAATAGAACATAACACTTTATGGGTGATTGCCAAAAAAGTGAACCACTTGAAGTCCCAGCCATTTTCTACATTTTCTGATTAATACATTTTTTCTAAAAATATATCAGTAAATTACTTATATCAAAGTACAATTTAGTAAAGTTTTTAAATTTTAGACGACTTTCTCGAGAAATTATAAGTAAAAAAGTACCCAAAATGTCTCGTAACACACCTGTCTCAAACTACAGATTTAAAATGAAAACTTGCTAAATAATATAAACAGTTTTTTAAATATTTTAGATTCACAGATATCACTTATATTGAGTTGAAAAACATGATAATCGAGAAGAAGTTTCAATATTTTCTAGTTAAGGATTTCAAATATCACTTTACAATCTGTCGCACAAGTTTTTCGTCGGGTCACGCGGCACTACTAATAAATTGATAAAACTCTGAAATAATTATTCAGACTTCATAGTATGGGGTAAAATGAATAATTTCATACTTACAAAGATTTTATTAAAGTTATAAATTGATTTATCAATGTTGATTCCAAATAGCAGTGAATAATTATCACAATTTTTATATAATATGTTCTATAAAATGTCAGGTAACGCTTTACATTAATTTATCATACTATACAATGAGAGGATATTTTGAAACGCTGTAGTCCAAACCAAGTAAATAGAGATAATAGTCATTTTCCTCATTTTTAAATATTTTTATCTGCTCTGCATATATTTTTATAAGATTTTTGAAATGACTAATTTTTATTATGGCCGAATATCTCATAACGCCACCTCAGATAGGAGCTATTTCTGTTTAAAATACATACCCATCACAAATACCTTCCTTGATCTCTTAGTTTTTTATTTTCATATTTTCTTTGGTTAGGCTTCATTAAAAATATTATTAATCAATTATTAATAATAAATTATTACAATTAATAAAATAATAATATATAAAATAAATAAAAAATAATAAATTATGAATATTGGCCGGTTAAGAAACTTGTTTTCTCTGGAAAATTGTATTGTCTAAAATGGTCAAATTCTTGGCAATCAAACTTATATGGTATCATAAATGTTCTTTTATCATAAAATCTATCAAATGTTCTATTTTTGTTTCAGTCAAAATTGGGAGAAGCTGAAAAACGTGGGAAGACAGCAACAGAGCAAGTCATAGAAATGTTCAAAGCTCAGCAACTTTCTGAACCTAAAGAAGAAGGAAGTAGTAGTGTGGAATCTAGAGCGTAAATTTTTACTTGTTTATTAAAATTGGTTACAGAAATTAGATATAAAGTTAATAAATCAATATTCAAGCTAAATTTATTTTTCTAGATTTTTATTTTGAATTTTAGTTTTATTTATAGCTAACAAGTAAAAAAGGAGTAATATTTTAGATTTCTTAAAAATAGTAATAAATTTTACTTGTAAAACTGATGCTTCAAGAGTTGATTCAGCACTTCGGAGTAAAGTAGATAAGATTTCCATCATGAGGTTTCAAGATAATATTATCATGTAATTGAATTTCTTCTTATGACCTCGTACTTTTGATCCTCCATTCTCTTAAAAGTGCGATAAGAACGATTTTTTCTTCCGCTATAGCAAATTTTCTCCCTATGCAATTTCTGGGTCCAGCACTGAACGGAATGTAAGAATAAGGATGTCGTCCTCTGAAATTTTCTGGCAGGAATCTATCAGGATCAAATTTTAGAGGATCATTCCACACTTCTGGGTCTCGATGTAAATTGAAGATAGATAAGCTTATGTTGAACCCCTGGGGAATCAGGTATCCATCTAAATTAAAAATTTAATTTATAATTTTCTTTTGAGATCCTGCATGAAAAATTGAATTTAGACTTATTCGTAACCTAATCTGACATCTTCTGTCAATCGCCTTCCAACTACAGGAACGGAGGGATTCAATCTTAAGTTTTCTTTAATCACCCGGTCGAGATATTTCAATTGCATAATTTCATGAACCTTGTCCTGAATTTCAGGATTGTTCCCAAGATTATAAATCGACCAACTTATTGCAGCAGCTGTGTTATCGTGCCCCTTTTCAATATTTAAAAGAAAAAATAGGTTGTTTATTCAATCGATGTATTATTTTTTGATGAATTGAAACGTTAAAAATTGAACAATTTCAAATGGAAGGGATTATTTAAAACTTGAATATTTGAGAAAGTTGAAAATTCAAAACATGTTTTGAAAATAATGAGATATTTATTTTTGATTAAATCATTCATTATTTTGATCACTGATTGTGATTTTCAAATAACTTATAGCGAAAATGAAAGTGTTTACTTGTTCTCTCAACTCGGTTGCGGCCATAGGAATTTTTTCGTTTTCATTGAAATCCAATAGGAGATCCAGAAAAGCTTTCTTTCTTCGATTTCCTAAAATTCATAACAAGGAATTTAAAAAGTCCATACAAGTATTTAATATTAATCTTTATTACCAGTTTCGGTTTTTTCTTCTCTTTTTGAGAAACCACCAAAATCAGGCTCGACTTTTTGAACTTGTTGCTTTTTCTTGATTATCTTTCTCAAACAAAAATAATGATTTAAATATTAATTATTGTTTCTTTCAGAAGAAATGACATTTAAGTTAATCAAATATCTTTTCTGAGTTTTTCAAAAACTTGTGAGGTCATTTTTTAAAGAGAGTATCTTTTAATGAATTAAGTAACTGGTTCTAAAATATTGTTCATGTAATTGTTAAACCTTCATCGTGAAATTGTTTATTGTATCAGTAGCAGATTTAAATTCCGAGCCAAGTTTTGTTCTTTAGAAGATTGAGTCCCATTTTAGCCAAGGAAAATGCATTCTTTTTATTGACATCTCGGTTGCTCTGGAAAAAAATACAGATACAATATGTATTTTGATAACATAAAATCAGATATCGAGTGGGGAAAAGTACGTACTTATGAAGAGCAATCATATCGTCAGTCTTGTAATTCCTTTGAGCATGTTGACACCCATTGCTGTTTCTAAAATATACTAATTTATAAATATTCATATTCGAAGTATTCTCAACAATTTTATTAATAGAAACTTGAAAATGAATTTCTCAGTTCTGTATATTCTAAAAAGAAATATTATTGTTCAAATTGTGAAATTTAGATATTCAAACTAAAATGAAACTATAAACTTCAAATTAAAAATTACATCTCTAATGTAATGAAACAAACAAAATGGTTAATTAAAAAATAATTTCTTTTTTGTTTTAACATTTATTACGTTTGCCTTTCCTGACATGGTCTCAAAAAATTGATCCACTACTCCAAAGTGAAAAGCTGGTGTGATGATTTTTCTCTGATGAAACCATTTTTGCCCTGTTTGATTGAATTAATTATTAATTACGAAAGGACCCCTCATAAAATGTGTGGAAAAGGCCTTTCAGTCAAATTCCGGTCAATTTCGGTTTTCTGATGCTTCAGGTGACGCTTATCAAAAGTCATGATGAAACAGTTTCACCGAAAGGTTTTTCCCATACATTTTGTGTGAGGTTCTTTAGCTACGAATATATTCATTATAAAAACTTTTTAATATCAATAAATTTGATAATTCAATTTTGAAATTTTAGTTTTACCTGACGATGTTAAAAGACCTTTTCCCAACCAAGGATTCAGACTGTCGTAAACAAACGATTTCGTTATATTTTCTGTACTCGAAAAAATGACCTAAATGGGTGCAATAAAAATGAAAATTTATAATTAAAATAATAAATTTTAGTACTAGAAACTGGTGCGAATTAAAATTTAGGGATCATAAATAATTCTCTTAATATTTAGGAAAGTTCATTTCTCTTGTCACTCGGGTTTAAAATTTTTATTTTGACCTTATGATAATAATATCTTTTAAATCCAGTTTTTAACTCCAAATGTTTGATCTTATATAAATAAACTGAGACTTGATCAAAGTGGGTAGGAATAATCATAATCCCATTTTCAGATTTTTTGAGAAGGTCGTAAAACCATTCAAATCGATCTATGAAAAGCAGTATTATTTTTTAGTTAGCTAGATAAAATGCATATCAATATAAAATTTTTGTAATGTTTATAAATAATGTTTATGGTATGTATCAAATAAATTAATAATGACTTCTGGTTTGATTTTTGCATATAGAAAAGCTCATGTGGGCAGCAGATATCTAGCTGGTCCTGGAAGTCTATTCACAACACAAAATTTAAAAAATTGATATAGTCGGTTTGCAATTTTACAAAAGATTATGGAAATCACTGTAATGACGACCACCCCAAAAGGGCTAATTTTTCTGAACGTTGTTCACTTTAAAAAATTCGAATAATATTATACAACAATATTGCCAGGGGATATGTATACTCATCACCTTACTCTGAAGCACGGCTTACTATAGATATTTCCGTAAATTTTGTAAAACCGTGGGCTCGAGATGTGTATCATTGTAGCGTCGTGGCTTCATGTGGCAATCAATTTTTTGTTTATCCCATGTGAAGCATTAAGACTAGTGAAAGGGATATTTCGTGAGGTTGAATACGTATTAACAAAGTTTTACATTTTTTAACCTCAGATAGAAAATTGATAAAAAATGAGTTTCAGTTATTATTAACGATTGAGTTTACATAATATTATAAATCAACAAATAACAAAATTTCAAATTGAGATCGTTTGAAGTTTGAAATAGAAGAAACAAATAAAGAGATCTTATTTTATTTTAAATTCTAAAAATAAATAAATATTGCATTAAGAATTAATAATACAAATACAGAATAATATTGACATGATTCCAATTTCAAATTTGCATTTAAATAAAAAATACATATATTTAGAAGGCTTTAAGTTTGAAATTTTCAATTCGGAACACTTAAAAAGTGTTAAAAATTTACTTGAAAAAATAATTTCTTAACTTTGCATTGTTTTTAGTAGGAAGGCTACAAAAAGAACATAAAGTTTTGAATGCTTTTTTAAATCATTTTTTCTTTTTTTTACTCTCAAGCGTTTCCATTTTTAAAATTAATAAATAGCTTGTATGTTTAAACTTATTTGCTTCCTTGATTCAATTAAAATCTTAAATTAAGTCTAACATAAATTTCTTTCTACTGTGTTGCAATAAAAGTACAGAAAATTTACGAACTTAAGTAATGAAAGTTGCAAGAAGGGAGTTATTTTCTGTGATTTAAACGTTTTTATTTCTTCACCAAATAGGAATATCGTAAAATAAAATATAAAAAAACAACCACAAAAGTTCTGTATCATTTTCGCGTAAAATACATAGGGTTCCCCTCGTGAGGTCTCAAGATAAAAGAGGATGTTAATTTCATTTCTTCTTGAGATTTTGCACTTTTGACCCTCCATTTTCTTAAAATTGATGTAAGAACAATTTTTTGTTCCGCCATTGCAAATTTTTGCCCTATACAGTTTCTGGGACCAGCACTAAAGGGAACGTAAGCATAGGGATGTCGACCTCTGCAATTTTCTGGCAGAAATCTATCAGGATCAAATTTCAAAGGATTTGGCCAGAATTCTGGGTCGCGATGTAAATTGTAGACAGACATTCTTAAGTTGCATCCCTTGGGAATCAGGTATCCACCTATAAATCAGTTTTTAATTTGTAATTTTCTTTTCCGTTTTTACATGATCAAGTTTCATTAAAAATCGAATTTAGACTGTCATTTACCTAATTTGACATCTTCAGTCAATCGCCTTCCATATGCAGAGACGGATGGATTCAATCTGAGGTTTTCCTTAATCACCCGGTCGAGATATTTCAATTCTGTAATTTCTTCCATTGTAGCTGGTTCTTTCGAATCTCCAAAAACTTCATCCAGTTCTTCATGAACCTTATCCTGAATATCGGGATTGTTTCCGAGATTAAAAATTGCCCAACTTATTGCAGCTGCAGTAGTGTCGTGGCCCTTTTGAATATTAAAAGTAAGCATGAAATAATTTCGAGGCATGTTTTCAAAGACAGATTATTTTATTTAATCGATTTATTTATTTTGAAGTAATTTCCAAGTTTAAAATCGAACCATTTCACAACGAAACATTAGAAATTGTTCAGAATTCAAGAACAACACTAATAACATTTTCCAAATGTTTAATTTTTTCTCATTGAAACATTTCTCATTGAGACTGATAATACTACTATTGAAATGGAATAAAATAAGCTTCAATTTGTAACGTTTGAGATTGAAAATTTCCCAATTGTTGAATTTCAAGTTTTACATCATTTTTTCCAAATTACATCATATCAATAAAACCTTTAAAATTAAATTTAAGAAAACAATTCAAATTATTATTTAAAGGTTAAAATGAACAAATATAAAGTTTGAAGCGATCTTAATTGAAAATATTCAAATTCTAAGCCCCGATTTTTAAATTAATGAATATTTTTAGTCGTGAAAATTTAGAAAATTAAAAATTGAACTTTTCGAAATTAAAACTTTAAAAAGTAAAAAATATGAAATTGAAATTTCAGCTCCCAATGAAAAGTTGATGAAATTTTCACACGCAAAATGGAATAACTTTAATTTACAATTTTTTGAATATTTTCTTATCCGAAATTTTCAAAATTTGTACGTTTGAACTGTAAAATGCTCAAAGTTGAACAATTTTCAATAAATGTACTACAAATTGAACGATTTCTTATTGATACGTTGAACAAGTTAAATTAAAATTTTACCGTTAAATTCAATCAATAATACTTTTATTTTATGAATCAGTTGTTTAAAACTCACTGCAAACATAAAGGTATCAACTTGTTCTCTCAACTCGGTTGCAGTCAGGGGAATTTTTTCGTTCTCGTTCACATCCAATAAGAGATCCAAGAATGCTTTCTTTTTTCGTTTTCCTAAAATAGATAATGGATTCTTGACAAATTAATATTTTCTGGATATTTTTAAGATAAAATTAAGCATCATTGATAAAAAAACGTTTATTACCAAATTCATTTTCATCTTTCGAGAAAGAATTAGAAACGAGTTTTCGAGTTTGCTCCTTTTTCTTGATTATCTTTTTCACCAAACAATATTATTTTATTAGTTAGAAAATTATTGATTTTTTTGTTTATTACGTAGAAAAACAGTTATAGTCCTAATTCAATAAATAGTTGTTAGAAGTATTTCTCAATTTTCTTATGTTTAATTTATGAGATTTTATAAACCTGTATTGTAAAATTAGTCATCGTATCTATAGCAGATTTGTATTCTAAACCAAGTGTTGTTCTATAAAAAATCCAATCCCATTTTAACCACGGATAGTTCATTCTTTTTTGCGATATTTCAGCGAATCTGGAACATAAATAATCGTTAAAATTATCCAAGGTAATTATTGGATATTCAAACTAATTTCCTACTTGTGAAGTGCAGTCATATACTCAGAGTCACGATTTCTTTGAACATCCATATTAACACCCATTGCTGTTTCTAAAATAATAATAATATTTTAATTTTGGCTCATTATAATAGTCCACAAAATTAATCTGAATTTCTTAACTGAAATTTAATCATTTTTTAAAACTTTTTTTATTAAAATATTTGCTATAGTAATCAATTTGATCCAAACTTTATGACTTATAAAAATATATTTCGATTTACTAAGAAAGATTTAAAAATTCAGAATTAAAATCTTTTTTAATTTGAAAAGTTCCCTGAATTAAAAAAAAAAGTCAAAACTTTCGACTTCTAAAATATCTCAGTATGAAAAGAATTATTTATTTATTCTTTTAAATAAATACCGCAAATAATATCAAGTGCGCATCTAATAGCTAGCTCGAAAAAGTCCATTGGTTTTCCTGGGTTTGCATTAATTGTTTCCTCGATAATTTGGTTTAAGATATCAGCTTTTTCTGACATGGTCTCATAAAATTGATCCACAACTCCGAAATGGAATGCTGGTGTTAGTAATTTTCTCTGATGAAACCATTGTTGTCCTGCATGATTGAATTCATTATTAAAAAGTCTGATCTTTTTTAAGGCTGCGCCTATATTCGTCCCGCAAAAAGGCGGAGTGGGAAAACTAGTCATCCCGAGATTTCGGGACGACTAGCCAAACTTAATGAAAAATATTTGACTACTCATCCTGAATTTCGGGATGACGAGAAACTTCCATTTTTTCAAGTTGAATCTAAAACTAAATAATATTTTAATTTAATAATTTGATTGAACACCTTATAGTGTTTTACCTGTTGAAGTAAGGAGAGCTTTGCCCAACCAAGGAACAAGCGTGTCATAAGCGTATGATTTGGTTATATTTTCTGTAGACGGAAAAATTACCTGCGCAAGACCAATTTCAAAGAAAAATGATTTCTGAAATCCGTATATAAATTCCCAACAATAAAATTTTGTATTCGAATTCATGTTTTACCTCTAAATGAATTGGTTTGTATAAGTGAACTACGATTTCATTTATTGACGTTGGAGTCATCATAATACCGTTTTCAAACTTGTCATGCAAGTCACAGAACCATTTAAAACGGTCTATAAGCAAGAAAAAATAAAAGGTCAAAACAATATTATATAATCTCTTAAAAAAATGAATTAGATATACCTTCAGTTTTGATTCTCATAACTTGAAAAGCGAGTGATGGCAGTGGATATGTAGCAGGACCCGGAATTTTATTAATTAAAACACAAAATTTAATAAATTGTTGAAACGAAAGTGCAATTTTGCATAAAACTATAGCAATCACTGCTGTGACAATTGCTAAGAAGGGACTCATGTTTATACAATTTTCTTCGCTAATAGTATAATTAACTATAATTATCGGAATTTATACACTCTATATATTGTGTATGAATATCTCGATAATTGTAATCTGACGTTCTTTCAATGATCGATCACCAATATTTTCAAATTAATTTGATACTTCGCTGCCGCAGTCACGATATGGCGCGGCGATACCACGAGATCACAATGACGGCTCCACTGCAGAGTACTCCAGTTCTGCTTGTGTCCGTACACGTACACCACTCCAGGTTTTTTCTGCTCGTATACAGCTCTAAGGCAGGACAAGACTTCAGTCTCGATTTTTAATTTCACTCTCTGTAATTTATTATTCAAACAAATAGAACTAATAATGCATGCAAACGCTATGAGTGCTATAGCTAAAAAGTGAGATTACGTTGAGAAAAAAAGTTGACGATATTTGGAACTTGAGAAAACTATTCACATGTGACAGATATTGACGTGGCTCGCAACACCCCACTCCCCCCTAGTATTTAGAATGGAAAATAACCATTAGTTAACTATTACCATTATCATCATCTATAGCAATTTTACGTATGAAGAAACGGTTGCTTTCGTAATGATTTTCTTAATGCATCTTGATAGTGGTTCTGGTGGTATACTTAAATAAGTAACTTTGTCAGTAATTGTCAATATTATCATGTCACGATTACTCAGACGAGGTCAAGATTACAGGCAATTAAAATCGAAGGATTCAACTACAAGTCAACGTTAACAAAAAAAAGAATCATAAATAATTTATGTCAACAAAACGAACTTTTGAAAGCCTTATAATTATATTATATAGAAGGAATTTT
Organism: Andricus curvator; assembly: GCA_932195095.1. Taxonomy (NCBI): domain Eukaryota; kingdom Metazoa; phylum Arthropoda; class Insecta; order Hymenoptera; family Cynipidae; genus Andricus; species Andricus curvator. Next base: position 715,097 of record CAKNYM010052913.1, read on the forward strand.
AATTTCTTCTATATGTTGTATTAGATTAATTCTAGAAGCTTAAGGTTGATATAGAAAATGTCTATTAGGAAAAAGTAGGTTCTCAAATTTAAATAATTTTATTAAAAACTAAATTAAATTTTTGATATAAAATGAATCACTAGAAGAATTTCTCTGTCATTTCCGAGTAAAATACATAGGGTTCCCCTCGTGTGGTCTCAAGATAAAAGTGGATCTTAATTTCATTTCTTCTTGAGATTTTGCACTTTTGACCCTCCATTTTCTTAAAATTGATGTAAGAACAATTTTTTGTTCCGCCATTGCAAATTTTTGCCCTATACAGTTTCTGGGTCCAGCACTAAAGGGAACGTAAGCATAAGGATGTCGACCTATGCAATTTTCTGGCAGAAATCTATCTGGATCAAATTTTAGAGGATCATTCCACACTTCTGGATCTCGATGTAAATTGATGATAGATAAGTTTAGGTTGCACCCTTTAGGAATAAAGCATCCGTCTAAAAAAGAGTGTTTTTTCAATTTAAAGAATTTTGAATAATCATTTGTTATACTGCATTAAAATCTAATTTAAACTGGCTCCTGTACCTAATATGATATCTTCAGTTAATCTTCTTCCAATTCCAGGCACGGAGGGATTTAATCTGAGGTTTTCTTTGATCACCCTGTCGAGATATTTCAATTCTATAATTTCTTTCATCGATGCTGGTTTTTCTGAATCTCCAAAAACTTCATCCAGTTCTTCATGAACCTTGTCCTGAATATCGGGATTGTTGCCCAAATTAAAAAGCGTCCAATTTATTCCAGCTGCCGTCGTATCGTGACCCTAATGAATATTAAAAGTAAAAAAGAGATCATTTCGAGCAATTTTACGATTTTTAGAAACATATTTTTTATTCAATCGATTAACAATATTGTTATTTAATTTAAAAGTTTAGAATTGGTCTAATTTCAAATAAATGTTTCAAAATTGAACCATTTCATATTGAGGCAGTCCGAAGTTAAACAATTTACAAATAACGATGTGAGGGGCTAACCACTTATGAATTCAGGTGTACGCGGCTTCTGAAATCTTTTTTAATTCTTTTGAATGCTTTGAATTTTCTTGAATTCTTTTGTATTCTCTTCAATAGAGAATTTGCATGCATTTTTTATATCGTTTCATTTAAAAGTTGATGACCTATTTATTTGATAAAAGTGCTTTTTTTTAAATTTCGTGTACTTCAAGATCATTTAAAATTGGTTCATCATGCCGATTTGGCATACCATATTTTAATAAGTGGCAACTTTTCGATAATGTTCGTTATACGGAGCGCACAAAAAAGTGAAGCTTGCGCAAATAATTTATTATATTTTTGAATTTGGAATAAACTTCTTCCCGCAGTGTGCCTCGAGTGACTTCAACCCAAAAGGGCTTTTACCTCTCGTTTTTTCAATTTTTCAACTTATGTGTACTTCAATTTATGTAACTTTAACTTTCATCTGTAATGCACAGGTAATGAGCTAATTTACAAAAACTAAAATTAAAAAAATTTCAGGCAAATTTTTCAGTAAAAAAATCATTTCTCGAGGCCGTGTCTTCCAAACTATGATAGGTAGGTAGATCATTCAATTTTTTTAGATTTCCGGGAAATTGTATACACTTAAATTATTATTATTCAGGCTACTTTACATAGGATGGTCTGAAAAGGAGAAATTTCCAAAAACCTCTGCAAAGTAGTTTGGGCGCGTTTATTATATGGTGTATCTTTAATTGTGATAATAAAATAAATAATGTAAAATAAGCTCATTGAAAACTTTTAAAAAGTTTTTAAAATTCCTCTGCATCCCTTAAAGTCTTCGAAAATAACACGAGGATTTCCTCGAGGATTTTTTCAATAGGGATATTACAAAACGTCTAAAGGTTGAAAGGGGTTTCAAAAGATTTCAAGGGATTTCAGAAGATTTCAAGTTACTTCTGAAGACTTCAAAGGTTTTCACAGGATTTCAAATGATTTATAATCATTTTAAGGAATTCCAGAAGATTGCTAGGGATTGAGAAATATTTTAAAAGATTTCAAGTAATTTTAACAAGTTTAATCAATTATGAGGCATTTCAAATGATTTTAAGGGATTTCAACTAAATTCATGGGATTCCACAGGCTTTCTAAATTCTCAACTGATTATGATGGATTTAAAACAAAATTAATTTTTCGAAGTATATATATATATATATATATATATATATATATATATATATATCGCCAACGGCGATACCACGCTGAAAACACCAGTTCTCGTAAGATCACTGAAGTTAAGCATTGTTGGGCGCGGTTAGTACTTGGATGGGTGACCGTTCAGTAATACTGCGAGCTGTTGGCCCGTCGTGGGTGTGGTGGGCCCACATTGGTAGTAAATATCCACCTAGAGACACTACCCGAATCGGGTAGTGAGGCAATGAACTTTCGAGTTCGAACTGCTAATCAATGTATGTATGTATATGAAATTAATTGTTTATAATATTGGATGGTAATTTTATTTTCATCGAGGGTCAATATAATCTCCCCACTGAGTATTATATGAAATTATTTTAAAGGATTTTATTGGGTTTCAGAAAAATTTATAAATTTTCATGAGCTTTCAGAATATTTCAAGGCATTTAAAGAAATTTTTAAAAGGTTTCAAAAGATTTCAAGAGTGGTCAGACCCAGATTCAATACTAAGGTATAAGTATTTTAGAATAAAAAATGTTTGTTTGTATTGTTTTTACAGGGTATGTGGCCATTGAACCGTTATTTAGTAGTATTCTCTGCTCTTTTGCCATATTTTAAGATTTTAGTATTAGAACTTATAATTAAAGTGCTTTATTAATTAAAAATACGTATTTTTGACTAATTCAGTAATTTTCGGTGCAATGCAAGTTAGTACTCAAAATATTGAAATTCTTAATATTCGCTTGCACAGCCGCGCGTGTTTGTTGGATGTAATATAATAGTATTATTATATATAATTATATATACAGGGTGTTTTTTTAAACTTGAGACAACGAAATATCTCAAAAAATACGCATCCTACGGAAAAAATGTCTGGAATAAAAACTTTTTATTTTCGAGGGGGAAGAAAGATTTGCTAAAATTTACCCCACCCCCACAGGAGGTAGGGGTGGGGGTAACTTTGTAATTTCAAATGGCAACCCCAATTTTTTATCACAGATTCAGATTCTCCTTTACGAAATACGTAAGTTTTATTCGGAAAATTTGTTTCGATTCGCGATAGATGGCGCTGCAATTGCGAAAAATGAAATTGTTGACACTACTTTTAGCTCTACCCAGGAATAACGACGCGGACGTAGTAGTTGTCTATTCCCTTCGGGGTGCTTAATTTCGGTGAGTCCCCTTGCCTCTCACCATCCATCGGGGTGCTTGATTTCGGTGAGTCCCCTTACCTTTCACCACAGGGATGCTTGATTTCGATTAATTATTTTACAATAAGTGCTCATGCAAAATGGTGTCCTCGCACTTCGATGCACTTGTTAATCCGAGCTTTGAAAGATTCCACACAACTGCGAATTGTGTCTGGTGATATTTGTGCACAAGCAGACCTGATTCGCTCGATCATGTTATCACGAGTTGTGGGCACTTCTTGATACACGCGATTCTTTAGATAACCCCACAAATAGAAATCCGGCGCCCGTAAGATCTGGCGATCTCGCAGGCCAATTTACTGGACCTTCTCTACCGATCCATCGTCCATTGAATTCGCGATTGAGTACTTCCCTCGCGATTGCCGCATAATGTGCTGGACAACCGTCATGTTGAAACCACATGTTGTGTCGCACTTCCAAGCTTAGGTCTTCCAGCAATATTGGAAGTTGATTTTCTAAAAAGTTACGATATTTTTCACCGTTCAAATTTCCATCAATAAAATACGGACCGATAAGTTGATCTCCAATTATTCCACACCAAACGTTCACGGACCATGGACGCTGATGCTCAACTTCACGCAACCAATGTGGATTTTCTACACTCCAATAATGCATGTTGTGCCGATTAACGTTGCCATGGTTTGCGAAAGACGACTCGTCTGTGAAGAGTACTAGAAAAAAGAAATTCGGGTTTCCTTGTATCTGCTGAACCGCCTATTGACAAAATGTCACTCGGTTCTGAAAATCATTGCCATGAAGTTCTTGATGCAGTGAAATATGATACGGATGATGATTATTACATTTTAATACCTTCCAAACACTGGATAGAGACATTCCGGAATCGCGGCTTAGTTGTCGAGTACTAACATGAGGGTCATGAGTGACTGCAGCTAAAATTGCAATTTCATTATCAACTCCAGTAACTATTACTTGACGCTTCCTTTTTTTCGGTTGTACACTTCCGTCAGTGATGAAGTTTCGGACAAGCCGGCAAAAAGAAGCGCGTGAAGGAACACTTTCTGGAAAGCGTTGAGCATAAAGCGTGAGAGCATCATTGATATTCCTGCCACTTTCTCCATAAATGAGAATCATTTCAATCTTCTGTTGCTGAGATAGAATTTCCATTGTAAAAGTAATGAAGTAAGGTAATGAGGAAATAAAACGACACCCAAACCAACTCAAACGAACCTGACCAACAACAATAACCCAAACGAAAGCAACCAACACACCCAAATCAAATGAACACAATCAACCTTCCTAATGAATAAACGTTAAGCACGGACAGACGCTGTTATCGCTCGGCCGGAATGACGTCGAGGATTGTAGACAGTGGAGACTCGATGATATGTAATGTCTACATCCAAAATCGACTGTCGTCAACCAACTGCATTCGGGAATGGTTTTCGACAGTTTTATCACTTTTACTGTCCCGTCGCCAAAAGTTCAAGCACCCCGATGGATGGTGAGAGGCAAGGGGACTCACCGAAATTAAGCACCCCGAAGGGAATAGACAACTACTACGTCCGCGTCGTTATTCCTGGGTAGAGCTAAAAGTAGTGTCAACAATTTCATTTTTCGCAATGTACATCAAATTGTAAATTTACAAAATGCTATAATTATTATCCGTATTCATGAAACATGCAGTCTCTAATCTTTTGATTTCTCCTTCCGTTCTTTCGAATTCATTGAACTCTCTTGAAGTCTGTTGAATTTTTTGAATTCCTAAATTTTCTTCAGTTCTTTAAGTTCTCTTAAATTCTTTTTAAACTCTTTGAATTCTTGAATTGTGGTGCGTACGTACATTAAAATTTCTAGTAGTTAACCCCTTGTTGAGATCATGAAGATGTATAAAGTGGAAGAGATGAAAATTGAAGAATTTTAAATTCAAATAAATTCATATTCAAGGGATATGAACTAACAAAAACTCAAAATTTAAGCGTTCAAGTCAGAATTTTTTTAAATTTGGAAACTTTAGAAACACACAAAAATCCAGGGTATCAAAAAGTTGCAAACAGTTGACAATTACATTATGAAACAAATTAAAAATACCCATTGTGAAACGTTTTAAAGCGATTTTCTAGCTCAATTTGATACTTGGGCAATTTGTGTGAAAGTTTAAAGCGAACTGTTAAAAATTCATTAATGTAAATTTGAATCCATTCAAAAGCAAATTGCAATTTGCAATGTATAAAATCGTTCAAAATTTAACCATTTCATAATTTAAATTGAAAATTTTAAAAGTGGAGCCATCGAAAATATAACGTATATTATATATTAAAAAGGAATTTAATGGTGAGAAAGTCTTTAATAGAAGTTTTAAAAATTGTAGCAGTGAAACACTTATTTGATTATTTTGGCAAAACTCACTGCGAACATAAAGGTATCAACTTGTTCTCTCAACTCGGTTGCCGTCATTGGAATTTTTTCATTCGCGTTCACATCTAATAAGAGATCCAAAAAAGCTTGCTTTCTTCGTTTTCCTGTAAGATACGTTTTTATCAAGTACCTAGCTGTACAACATTTTTATAATATAAGCTTGATAATATTTTTTTTACCAGTTTCATCATATTCATCGTTCTTAGACAAACTATTAGAAATGAGATTTCGAGCTTGCTGCTTTTTCTTGATTATCTGTTTCATTCAAAAAATATTGTAATTTTATTTCATACAAATAAGTCAATATATTTAATTACTTAAATATCTTTCTTATAGTTACTTCAAAAATATTTGGTAACTTGTGAAAGGAAGAATTTTTTGATTTATAATTAAATAGCCGGTTTGTAAATATTGTTTTTATAAATTTGCAAACCTGCATCGTAAAATTAGTCATTGTATCAACCGAACTTTTGAATTCTTTGCCAAGTTTAGTTTTGTAAAAGATCCAATCCCACTTAAGCCAAGGATAATTAATTCTATTGAGAGATATTTCGGCCACTCTGAGTAATAGTAAAAAAATGTATTAGAGTTAAATTATATAAAAAAATTAAATATATGATATTATTATCAAACGTGGAAAACTATATTTACTTGTGAAGAGCTGTCATGTACTCAGTGTCATAATTTCTTTGCACGTTCATATCCACTCCCATCGCCGTTTCTAAAATATGTCTATTTATTAAGATTTAATTATAAAGTACACAGAAATTCCTAAGCTTTCATTAAAATTTGAAACCATTTAATTTTATACTTTTTATAACTTGTAATGCTCAGTTATAAAAAAATTGAAAATGCAGGAAAATAAAAAAATTTGAATTACTTTCTTATTGAAAGGTTTTATATTTATAATGGCTCTCAAATTTAAAAGTTTTGGAACTTTCAAATTCTTAAGAATCAAAAATTTGTGAATAAAAATTAATTAATTTATTGTTTAAAAATACCGCAGATAATATCGAGTGCACATCGAATAGCGAGCAGAAAAAAATCGATTGGTTTTCCTGGATTTTCTTTAATTTTGTCCTCGATTATTTGATTTAGTACTTCCGCCTTTTCTGACATTGTATCAGTAAATAGATCCACGACACCAAAATGGAAAGCGGGTGTGAAGATTTTTCTCTGATGGAACCATTTTTGACCTGCACGATTCAATTTGTATAAAAATTAAATTCTTATAATTTTATTTTAAAAATTATGTATTTTGATTTTAGCAATTTTAGTGAATATTACCTGTCGAAGTTAAAAGAGCTTGACCTAACCAGGGATTAAGGCTCTCATAAAAAAACGACTTCTGAATATTTTCTGTACTCGGAAAAATTATCTATAAACGGGAAAAATGAACACAATAATTAGTTCAGCATCTTTGCAATTTTTTTGTTTTAATTTATGTTTAATTTCAGATTCTAAAATATAAAAATAAATGCGATTTAACAAAAAATCCCCATTTTAATTTTTCAGTGGGTTAAATTATTACTTTAAAGAGTTTACCTCCATATGGCGTGGTTTCCATATATGAATTAAGACTTCATCACCGGCTATTGGAACCATCATAATTCCATCATATTTGTGGAGCAAATCACAAAACCATTGTAATCGATCTAACAACATTTTTTTGTATAATAATTTATTTAATTAAGTTTGAACTAACTGTTTATTTCAATTTTTCAAATTTTAATTTTATTATGGTACCTTCAGGTTTGAGCTTGATAAATTCCAAAGTTAGTGTTGGAAATGGATATGGAGAAGGGCCCGGAATTTTATTTATAACGAGAGAGAATTTTATAAATTCGTAGAACCAAATTGAAATTTTGAAAAGAATTATGACAATCACTGTTATTGCGAGAACTGCAAAAGGACTCATTTTTCTAAATTTGCACAGTTTTCTTCACATATATAATCTATTCACAACTAATCAAATTACTTTTTTTTAATGCGCTATTGAATATTTACTTCTATAGTTTTATATAACATTTTGATGCACCATCACTGTCTTTCGTCTGAAAATACAAGGTTGCATCTGACATGGACATATCGAAGACCTGATTTTCTTCTCTGATGCGGAGGGGGAATCAACATATACATAACATATATTTATATATATGTATACACACGTCCATATGACGCATTTGATTCAATCATTAGAAAAACGCTTATGAAAGATTGGCGGAACAATGACATTTGAACGAGCATTCGAAAGAAATATTTCGAACTTAACAATGAGCGAAAAACAGTAAGACGTTTTACGAGTGATTGTGTCAACTAAACACAATACACATAAGACTCCGCGAGTTTTCGAGAATTTTCGAGATTTGCAACAAATAAGCGTTTCTCGACTTTATTTCAGCTGAAAAATGCTTATTACATTCTCATTCTAATGAGAAGGTATTGGTTTTATGTAAAATTTCACATAGTCGGTTTTCATCAAATCTCCACGTTTTGAGACCTCCTGAGTCAGAAAAAAACGATTTTTACCAACGTGTCTGTCTGTCTGTAGTCTGTCTGTCTGTCTGTAGACACGATAACTTTCGAAAAATGATCAAATTTGATTAAGCTTTGGCACACTTTTTTATGGCCTAAAAAGGAAGAACGAGTTCATTAACCAGATATTTTGGATGAAAATTCAAAAAGTGAGCACATTTTGAAAATTTTTGAGACCACTTTTTTTGAAGATTTGAAAATTCTATGTACTGTTATTAGTAGTACGCAAAATGACGAACAAAATATCCTAATGACTTTTCGTGATAAAAAAAAATTACTGGAGTTATACCATTTTCAAAATTCCAAAAAACAAACTAAAATGAACATTTTAAGCCGAAAAACGCACGATATGGAAAAAAGTCAGAAGGAGAAAAACGTTGTTTTTTGAACACCCTATAATATTTTCATAACAACTTTTTCAATTTTTTGAAAAATAAAAAATCCAAATTTTGATCGCACAAAAAAATAATGAAAAATAAATATTTCCATTTTGCTGTCAAACTATGCAAGATACGAGAAAAGATCATCCCACCAAAATTGTGCACCTAAAAAAGATCTACAAATTTGTTATCATTCACTTTTTGAGACGACGCGTAGTTTTTGTTTTATTCGTAAAAAACAGCATTGAAAATAAAAAAATAAAATTTTTAGACGAATAACAGGAGCTACGAAAAAAATGACATAAACAAAATTTGTTCATCCAAGGAAGAGGTAAAAATTTGTTGTGAATCATGTTTCGATAGGATGTGTAGTTTTTGTTTTATTCGTGAAAATAACATTGACAGTAAAAAAATCAAATTTTTGAAAAAACAATGCAAGGTACGAAAACAGATAAATGAACAAAAATTGTGCATTCAAAAAAGATTTACAAACCTGTAATCAATTTTTGGTTGTAAGAATATATTCAAAATGAAAAAAATTAACTTTTTTGAAAAACGGCACGAGCTAAAATAAAATGTTAACTAATAGAATTTGTCGCCTAAATTATATAATTACTTTTCATTTGAAATCAAATACAAATTTAGTAATTTGTATATGAAGAACATATAACACGAAGCACAAAGTGCGCGACACGGAAAAAATTTATCCGTAAAAAAGTCACGAACTAGTAGCTAGGTCTCGGATATGAGAAAAATTCATCGGATATTTATGTATTTTCGTAAATAACCTGCGAACTTTGAGAAAGATTGACGAACTCGATGTGAAAATTCTAAAACGGTTCATCACTTTTTTTTTACGTGAATAATTACAAAAATATTACGAGTGATTGGGAAAAGATTCTCAGAGCACTCACGAGCTTACCCGACAAATCTGGGAACTCGAAAGTAGGTTCGCCTGCACGTGGCCCACACACACACTCTCCCAAACGCGTGGTGCGTGTGTGCGCTCGTATGTGTGCCTCGAGCTCGTCGGATGAGTGGCTAGAAGTTTTATAATACCTATTTTGTTTGGCCTCGATGGCTGCGCGTGTTTACACACTCCTGGTTTATGTTTAGAAACTGGTGAGTCAGCAGTGTTTGAGGGTTCGAATCTTCTGAGTTGCGAATTTATAAATTAATATAAAATTAAATCGCACAAATAAAATTTTTCCTCTTTATATTTCAGTCTGAAATTTTCAGGAACTATTCGTAGGAAATTCGAACTGTTCGTAAGAAACTTCGAAATTTATCCATATATTTCTCATAGAAATAAGGATGTAATGTTTCATTTTTTTATCTCGTATCCGAGACTTAGCTACAAGTTCGTGACTTCTTCACGGATAAATTACCGAGCGTGGAACGCAAGGTTCAAATGATTTTCAAATCAAATATCGAGCGCGAGTGTCTGGATGAGAATGTGTTCCTTAAGGTCGATAGAATCTTGAGTAAATAAAGTTCCTTTTCAGTCTAAAATAAAAACAAATTTAACAATCACTTAATATGTAGAGGTTTTGATAATTTTATAATATTTGCAAACAAACTTTTTCTTTTCATCGAAGTCGAACACGAAGTTCAAAAATCTAGAGGAGCCGAGCGTAAAGCGCGATGTAGATAAGCCCGAGCGCGTAGCGCGAGGTGAATACATAATCGAGCGCGAAGCGCGAGATAGATATATGATCGAGCGCGAAGCGCGAGATCCAACAGTCGCGCGCCCCGGGCGCGCTCAAACTTGCGAGCCGCGCGCGAAGCGCGCGATGAGAATGTGCCCGCGAGGCGGGCAGATTTTTTTTTATTTAAGATAGTAAGTGCTTTATTTAGGATAGTTTGTATACTTAAATTTAGTTGCTTTCCTATTTCAAGTCAAATCTGAAATTAGGTCGAATAGAACTTAAAGTATTTGTTTTTACTGTGTATTCTTTTAGATTGATAATTAAAACCGTGAATTTGTAAATCTGTTTGACATTAAATTTCTTTGCTTTTTTATTAATTTTCAAAATGAAACTGACCCAGTTTAAAAATGATTTTTATCGATAATATGGAAAATTTTGTAATATTAATTCATGTAATTCAAATCATTATTCAAATGATATATTATTGAAGTGCAATGCAATTACAATTACTGTCAAAAATATTCTGGAATTTACCAAGTTATTACGTTACAAAAGTAACGGACAATTTTATGACCTTTCCGATACTTTCACTTTAGGTTATTTTAAATTTACGAAATTTATAACTGAATTTTTTGAAATTTTTCACAAAATTACGAAACTTGTAACTGAATTTTCCTATTATAATTTCCCGATATTTATCATCATTTTATGAAACATGTAACATGAGAAAAGTTATTTCTTTCGCTAAATTTATTCATTTTCTTGTCTTCAGAACATGCATGTTATAATAAGTAAGATAGATATGGCAATAAATGTAAAGTACACCAGAGTCTCGATAGATGAACAATCTCGGGGGTTGCCTGAAAATAGCCTTGTTCATATAGCGCGTACAGCGAAACGTAAACAGTCAGGGCCGCCTGAACCGTTTCCATAATATTGCGCAATCTACTTGACTGAGTATAGTAGTGCATGCGTCCCTTCAGAGGCGTAGTCGCAACCGTCTCTCGCCCTGTCCCCCGAGAAACTGCTTGGACCAGCAATTCTAGGAATTCATATAACGCGTGCGATCGCGCGTTCAAATAGTGAGACTCTGGTGTAAATGGCAGAATGCCAACACGAGAGCTTGCATGAAAAAATGCATGGACGTGAAGGAAGCTAGAGTAGTATGCCAGGACAAAAAAGTCTGGCGACAAATAGTTTGTAAACAGAGTGACAACAGAGTGAATGACGCCTGAAACAAAGACCTTGGATACTAATGGACCCAAGTGGGGAACCACACATAAAAATTTTGTGAGGCTCTTCACTTGGGGTGATCGCTAGAGAGATTGATCAGCAACCTGGGTCGGAGCAGTGTTGCGGAACGAACGTGTCATTTAAATAAATAACACGAGAATTCTAGATGAATCTACAATATATATACCTTACACCTATATACCTATCTACCTTATACCTATATACCCATCTACACACTACTATTTTGCAACCGAGCAAGTTACGCTTACCCAGAAAAGGGAAATGAATTAATGGTATAATTATATGGATTTATACTTGGGACAAGAAAATGTTTAAGCCTCAACAGAGCTAACGTTGAATGAACAAAAATCTGTTTCGCTGAAATCTTAATTGTTCAAACTGTGAGCAAATGTTGATACACTTTGTGATATGTCAATTTATTCGATCACATTTATACTACGACGTAGAGCAGATAATGCATACTATAAAAATAGTTTTAAATAAAAGTATTTTTGTTGATCCAACATTATTTCTGAAGAGGCGTCGGTTAGCTAAAGTTTCAGTTATCAGTTACTTATCAGAAGAATATAATATTCTTGATCTTTGCTTTCAAATATATATGTACCTAAACCCACCAAAACCATCAATGTATGACGCAAAAACCTGGCCAAGTAGAAATTAAGTGAAGTTGTGAAATTAAAGTTGGCGAAGGGAAATGAAGAAATAATAAACATTAATTTATTACGAGTATTAAAAAAAATTTTAAATGTTGTTTTACAATTTTAATTTGAGAAGAAAATTTAGAAAAATAATTCCAATACTCGTAGGTAATCAAAGTTAATTATTATTTTTTCATTTTACTTGGCCAAGTTTTTGCATCATAGATGTTTTTAATGGGATTTCACTACTTTCTAGAAAAAACATATTAAAAAAAATATATATTAAATACTCATGAAAATAATCCTCATAAAGGATTTCAATTTTCAAATAAGATTGTTACTTAGAGTTAGAATTATGTTAATTATATATAGAGTTAGACCCCGAAAGTAATGTAGCCGTCGGCTAAAGATGGATTTAACGTTTATAAATTCTTTTAAATAAAAGTAATGTAGATAATATATTGAATTCAATATAAAACACTTTAAATTCCTGAGATTTAAAGCCAAAATATATTGCATTTTCAACAAAATAGTTCAATTTTCAACCAAATAGTAAAATTTTCCAACCAAAAAGACGATTTTTTTCGAAGACATTCAAATTTTTAACAAAATTGTTACTTTTCAACAAAGAAGGATGACTTTTCTACTATAAAAGATGAAGTTTCGATCAAAAATGATGACTTGAACAAAATAGTTAAATTTTCCAAAACTAATTAGATTTTTCACAAAATAGTTGATTTTTAAGCATAAAAAGATGCATTCTTGATCAAATGGTCGAATTTTCAAACAAAAATTATGACAATTCAATCAAATATTTGAATTTTCAACAAAAAATAAACCAATTTTTTAGAAGATAGTTGAATTTTCATCAAAAAAGTTCATGTTCAACCAAGAAAGATAAATTTTCTACTATGTAAGATAGATTTTCAACAAAATAGTAAAGCTTTTGAGCTAAAAAGTCGAATGTTTTAGAAAATAGTGGACTTTTAAATCATAAAAGATGAATCTTTAACAAAAAATATAATTTTCTGTCAAGAAAGATAAATTTTTCACAAGATAGTTGAATTCTCAACCAAAAAGTTGAACTTTCGAAAAAAAGGATAATTTTCTATAAAAAAGACGACTTTTTAACAAAATATATTAATTTTCTACCAAATAGTTGAATTTTCATCAAAAAAGTTAAATTTGTAACAAAAAAGATTAGTTTTCTACGCAAAACGACAACATTTCAACCAAATATACGAATCTTCTACCAAACAGTTAAATTTTTAACTTATGCAATATACAGGATAGAGTTGTAACCAAACGTGAAACAGTTAAATTTTCAGATAAAAAAAAATTTTAATAACAAAACATTATTTTTCAACAAAGTTGTTAAATTTTCAACCAAAGAGATGAATTTTTAACGAAGCATGTGACAGTTGATATTTCAACAAAACAATTTCATTTTTAACCAAAAAGGATACATTTTCAACCACGAAAATTAAATTTTTACCAAGAAAAACGAATTCTCAATCAAAAAGTTGAACTTTTAACTAAAAAATATATCTTTATAATTAAATAGTTAAATTTTTCTCTGAAAAAGATAAATTTGTAACAAAAAATTTAATAGTTTAATTTTCATTTAAAAAAATTTATTTTCAACCAAACATGAAACAATTTTCATCAAAATAGTTAAATTCTCAACCAAAGAGGTCAAAACAATAACATCAAAAATACAAATACAAATTAAAAATACAAATACTTTTAGCTGAAAAAAAAAATTTTAACAAAGTAGTTGAATTTTTTACCAAATAATAATGGAATTTTCAATCAAACGTGATGAATTCCGGGCCAAAAATATTATAGTAGCCTTTTCAATAAAAAAAAGAACTTTTACCCAAAAATATAGTTGGATTTTCTTATTGGATTTAAATTCCAAATTGTTTAAGTTTGTAAAGTTAACTCTACTTACAACCTCCCTCCATGGTTACAACCCTTAATTTTTGGGGGGGGCCCCCCCCCCCCCAACTGGTAATGTAGTTTATGGAAAGTACCGCCAGGCCACTTTTTCTTTTAGGACTACACCACTGTTAACACCCAAACATTTATAATATCATGGTTTAAATTACAATATTAAGGGAAAATAAACTATAAGAATGTTCTTATACCTATTCTTTCATAGGAAAGAGATACCGAAAACTTACATTATTGGTTAGATAAAAAATTTATTTTCTTTGTTATCCAAAAAAAATATAATTTTCGAACATTTTTCACAGATAAAGTGAGAAGAGATTAATAAGTGCCTATGTCTGCTGTTCTCAATATGTAAGGAGTTACCTTTTTTAAGGTCAGTTAACGCACTAACACTTACTTGATTCCTGCCTTACTAAAATCTACACAATATGGTTTATATAAAAGTAAGCACAGTTTCAGATTTTTTGTTCACCTTGGAGTAAAATAAATTGGATTGCCCCCATGAGGTCTTAAAACAAATGTAGATTGCATCTTCATTTCGGCTTGAGTTCTCGCACTTTTGACCCTCCATTTTCTTAAAATTGCTGCAAGAACAATTTTCAATTCTACCATCGCAAATTTTTGCCCTATACAATTTCTGGGTCCAGCACTGAAAGGAACATAGGCATACGGATGTCTTCCTTTGGAATTCTCTGGCAGAAATCGATCCGGATCAAATTTCGAAGGATCAGGCCAGACTTCTGGATCTCGGTGGGTTGTAAAAACGTGTAGGGTTATCTTGCTACCTGCCGGAATTACAAATCCATCTAAAAAAATGTATTTTTATTAGTTTTTTAAAATAATTTTTTTTTTACCAATTGTATTTAGAATAGCTGTTACCTAATTCGATTTCTTCAGTTAATACTCTTCCAAGTCCAGGGACAGAGGGATTCAATCTGAGGGTTTCTTTAATCACCCGATCGAGATATTTTAATTCCGCAATTTGTTTCATAGTGACCGATTCCTTCGTATCTCCAAAGACCTCATTCAGTTCCTCGTGGACCTTCTCCTGCATTTCGGGATTATTCCCGAGATAGAAAATCGTCCAACTTAGTGCCACGCCCGTTGTGTCATGACCCTTTAAGTATTAATTCGAAAAATATATCCATTTAAAGAAAAACGATCATTCTTAGAAGAGAAAGGGTATCGTATTCTAGGTCAGGGTTGGTCAGGGTTCAAAGGTCAATTTCTAGATGACAAAACTCAGACGTCAAATGTGGGTGGCCACTGGTCATTAGGGTGGTACTTATTTTACAAAATCATATTTTTTTGTTCTCATCCCCCTAGTTTTACTCGATTGCCCAAAAAATGATCTCCAAACTTGAACGAAATCGGCTAATATTAACCCGTGCCCCAAAGATCATGAAGTTTCCCATTGATTTAACATGACAAAAAGGCAACTTCTTTTTAAAATGTGTGATTCGAACTAATTCAATTTTTTTAAATTGAAACTTATTTTTTTACCGAAAATTGAACTATTTAATTTTTGGTTTAAATTGATGTTTTTTAGTTTAAAATTCAACTATTTAGTGGATAATTATCCACTGATTCATGTATTTAGTTGAAGATTATTCTTTTTGGTAGAAAATCAATCTTCTTGGTTAAAAGATAATGTTTTTGATTTGAAATTCAACTGTTTGGTTTAAATTCATCTATTTTGTTGAAAATTCAACTACTTGGTTGAAAGTTAAATTACTTTGTTCAAAGCTTATTTTCCGGTTGAGTTTTAGTACAATACACACATTTTTGAAGAGAAAAAATTCAAACAATTTTTTATTGTTTAAACAATGAAAAATTGTTCCACAAAATGAAGGGAACATTAATAAATAAAAAGATAATAAAAAGATCTAAATTTAAAAAAAAATTCTAAATAAATCAGTTTTCCTGTTTTTCTTCAACAAGCTATGTAATTCAACATATAAGTATTGTTTAAACAGTTTATAAATTATTCAAATAAATAATCCATGGTTCACATTCATTACAAGACTCATAGCATCTATAATATATGCCTATTTTGCGAATTCTACAGAAAATCAATTGTTTAAAAAATAAAAATTGTGTAAACAATTAAAAATTCGTGAAAATCAAAAACTTGTCCATTTCTGATTATTTTGGCAAAAAAACAATTAGTAGCACTTATGGGCGATTCTTTTGGGCTCCAGAAGAGGTCTTAAAATTTTATAATAGTAAAAATTATGGTTGATTCTTATTCCTCAAAGTATTCTAAATAGGAACATGCATTATAAGTTACGTTAGTACCGTATTTTCGCGTTTAAATCAAACATTAAGAAGAAGTTGCCCTTTTCCCATGTCAAATCAATAAGAACTAGGGGGTGAGAAAAAAAATTGAATTTTTTTTTGCACAATATAACTAAGGGTAAGGAACTAAGGTAAAGGTTACTAAGGTAAGGAAGCTAGTTTAGGGTCAAGGGTCAGATCAACATTCATGTTCTTAGTTTCCGAGATTTGACTCTATTAATTTACTGTCTTAAGATGGTACTTTCTTAAATTTCAAAAATACTATTTTCTTATCATTATTCAAAATAAAGAAGGTTTAAATATTTTTCTTTATTACTTCTAAGAAGAGTATTTTAGATAATAGAAAAGTTTTATTTTAGGCAGTTTAATTTTGAGTGACTTACAGCGAATAGAAAAGTATCTACTTGTTCTCTTAATTCAGTGTCAGTCATAGGATTTTTTTCATTTTCATTCAAATCCAACATGAGGTCCAAAAAGACTTTCTTACTTCGCTTTCCTAAAAAAATGTATTGAATCATTATTTGCCAGAAGTTTATAATATATACTATCAATCATTAAACAAAATAAGGAATAATTTTTTATTACCAAATTCATCTTTTTTCTTCGTGAAGCTATTAGAAATTGCTTTACGGGCTTGTTGCTTTTTCTCGATTATCTTTTACAGTAAAACAATTATAGTTTGAATTAAAAAAATGTATATTTTAAAAACGTTTTTATTGTAGTATTTATAATTTACTCAATTAATGTAATTTTTAAAAACAATTTATGAAATGTTATAAACCTTCATCGTGAAATTGGTCATAGTGTCAACAGAAGATTTAAATTCTGAGCCTATTTTTGTTCTGAAAAAAACCGCATCCCATTTTAGCCAAGGATAATGCAATCGCTTAAAAGATATATCAGCCACGCTGAAAAACAAAATAAATGAGAATTTGATAATTATAAATGTAAACTATAACATTATAAGAAATAAATGAAAATTAAAGTAGGAATATATATCATTAAAAAACTGGTTAAACAACCACCGCAGGTTCCCACTGGGAACAACTGTCATCTATGAAAATGTCACTGGCTCCCAGTAGAACTGCGGTAAATCACACCTATGGCCAGGTCTCACGACCGTGAGATGGGTGGCCACTATGTTATATACATACACAATTAATCATTCCAAAATATACAAAAGTAAGAACAGTGAACACTATAGCCGTGAAAAGTAATTAGGTATAAAATGTAATAAATTACATACTTGTGAAGAGCACTCATATATTCAGTCTGATGATTCCTTTGAATATCCATGTTCACACCTATTGATGTTTCTAAAACAAATATTTATATTTATTATTATTTTTCTATATTAAAGAAAAGATTGCAAAATCTAACTGCAATTTTCTGAAAAATATAATTGTATAAAATAAATATAATCAATTTGTGATAAATATAAAAATTTTGAAAAATATTTTTCAGTCAAGCCATTCTTTTTTAATATTTTCAAAGCATCAACTTAAAAAATGTTGTCGATTTATATATTCTTCAGAAATTGCAAATTAGTCAAAAATAAATAAAACAAGTAAAAATAAAACAAAATTATTTAAAATTAAAATAGTTACACATGTGTATTTCGAAAGAAAGTTTTCCAACTTATTTTCTAGTTTTAAAATTGAGCAACGCCTTGAATCGTTAATTAGCATGGACTTGAAATAAAAAAATGCTAGAATTCGAAATATAATTTGAATTTATTTTTAAACAAATTCTTTACGTTCCGTAATATAAAACAAGAAGAGGAAAAATTATAATTTCACTAAACAATATAAATTGTACCTGCGTTGAACAAATGAATTGATCAAACATTTTTGAAGAACGAAAGATCATTCCAAAACAATCATAAGATTGTAAAACAAAAACACAAGTAAAAATGGAAAATTCCAGTAAATTTGTAAGTCACTGATAAAAACATGCACATTATAATAAGTTTTTTAAAAATTAAGAGACTTTAATTACGTAAAAAACTACATGATTTTAAATATTCTTTCCTTTTTTCTTGTTCTTTTTTATTCTTTCCTTTTGAAAAAAATTAATGTTTTTTAAAATGTGTTTAATAGTACAGAAGATTGCATTAAATTCACCCGTTAACGTGAAATTGATAATGCTATTAACTATCTTGATTTAAACATATTTAAAACTCCAAATGGTTTGGTACAAAAAAACCTTCTTGGTCTGGGAGGTATCTTAATTACAATTCACATCATTTATTTTGTTCAAAAGAGAAATTTAAATTCACAAATTCTTAAATCAATTAAATTGATGCGTTTTTAAAATTCGCTCAAGTAAGAAATATTTAAGAATGATTTATTTCTATTCAAATACCTAAAATAATATCAAGTGCACATCGAATCGAGAGTTCAAAAAATTCCATTGGTTCTCCAGGGTTTGCTTTAATTTTTTCCTCGATGACCCAATTTAATATTTGTGCCTTCTCTGAAATAACCGTAGTAAATTGATCCAAAATACCGAAATGAAAAGATGGTGTAATGATTTTTCTTTCATGAAACCATTTGTCCCCTAGAAGATTAAAAAATTATTTTAAAGACGGGAATATTTTTAATTGTTAATTTAATTAAATAATATGTATCTAGAATCTTACCTGTCCCAGTTAATAGAGCCTTTCCCAACCATGTCTCAAGGTGATCATATTCGAACGACTTCGTGATATTTTGTTTGCTCGAAAGAATTACCTATATATGAAAAGAAATTTAAAAAGTGTTTTGGTATACATTTTTTTGAACTCAATTACCAACAAACTTTAATTTACTTATTTATAATTTATATATGTACAATCTTTTTTTACCGCCAAATGATGAGGTTTATATATGTTAATATTTGCAATTGCAAACGAAGAAGTCGTCATCATGATACCCTTTTCAAATTTATTGTGTAAGTCACAAAACCATTGTAGTCGATCTATAAGAATAACATTTTTTTAAATTCTTGTCAGGCAAATAAAGATTGATTTTTGTTTATATTTTTAATATTCCATTACCTTCAGGTTTTACTTTCATAAATAAAAAATTGAGCGTTGGCAGTGGATATTTAACGGGGCCAGGAATTTTATTAACAGCAAGAAAAAATGTAATAGACTGATAAAACCAAGTTAAAATTTTAGTGCAAATTATGAGAAAGACTGCTGTAGCAAATACCAAGAAACGAAACATTTTGTACAAGTGACAAATTTTGCAACAATGTATTGTATTATTATTAACTGTTATCTTATAATTATATATTCATATGAGTTTGACTTAAGGGGGGGGGGGCGTTATCTGCCTCAAAATGTTAATAATGTTGTTTACGAGAAAAGACTATAATAAATTTAAATATTTTAAGCAAGTAATTTGTATAAATTTTGAATAAGTATTGGAAGTGTCTTTTCAAGGTCACAGAATAAAATTTCGATAAATAATAAAAAATGCATTCTTTTTAATTAATTCAGGCAGATCAAAGAGTTGAAAAGACTTTGTAAATGTCAATAACAAAAAAATAGAAAAATGCAAAGCTCTTTATTGAATTAAAATACAAAATTAACTTATGTTTATAAAATTCATCAGTTTCAAGAATTAGGAGTTTTGTTCTGATTTCAGAGTAAAATAATTTGGATTTCCATCATGAGGTCTTAAAACAAAAGTAGAATGCATCTTCATTTCGGCTTGAGTCCTCGCACTTTTGACTCTCCATTTTCTCAAAAGTGCTGTAAGAACAATTTTTAATTCGGTGATCGCAAATTTTTGCCCTATACAATTTCTGGGTCCAGCACTGAAAGGAACATAGGCATACGGATGTCTTCCTCTACAATTTTCTGGCAGAAATCGATTTGGATCGAATTTTAGAGGATCATTCCAGACTTCTGGGTCTCGATGCAGATTAAAAATATCGATTATTAAATTGCAACCTGTCGGAAGTAGGTGTCCATCTAACATGAATCATTTTTAATTTATATTTATCAGATCTTAAACCTAAAACAATTAGTTTAAATTTCCTTTTACCTAATTCGATATCTTTCGTCAATGTTCTTCCAACTCCAGGAACTGAGGGATTCAATCTGAGGTTTTCTTTAATTACACTATCGAGATATTTTAATTCTGTAATTTGTTTTATTGTTGCTGGTTCCGTTGAGTCTCCAAAAATCTCATCTAGTTCTTGGTGAACTTTTTCCTGAACTTCTGGATTATTTGCAAGGTTAAAAACTGTCCAGCTTACTGCAGCACCGGTAGTGTCGTGTCCCTTAAAATATGGAAAACATATAAAGTTATAGTTTCTTTCGGGTTAATTAATTAGCCAAATTATCATTTCATAGGTAATTTAGCAATTGAAGTTTCTTCCTTACTGAAAAATATTTTTCTTATTCAGTTTATGTGAATTTTATTGTTTGAATTATTTAAATGTATTGATAATCAACTCACAGCGAAAATAAAAGTTTCTACTTCTTCTTTTAATTCAGAATCTGTCATGGGAATTTGTTCAGATTCATTCACATCCAGTAGCAAATCGAGAAGTGCTTTTTTCTTTCGTTTTCCTAAAATCAATTCATTTTTAGAATCAATTTTCGTAAAATTAATTATTTTGATCAGTTTGTACAGTATTTAAGAAATAATAATTATTACCAGTGTCATCTACGCTTTCGTCGCTGGACGAAATATTTTTTAAGGCCTTTCGAGCTTCTTTTCTTTTCTTGATTATCTGAATCAAATGTAAATGATTAATTAAATAATTGGTAATGCTTCAAATTAAAGCTCTTTACATATGTTTGAAACCTGTTTTAGAACAGGACGTCAATCAATTTCCGATTCATTAAAATCTTCTGCAGAATTCAAGGAAACTGAATTTAATTCTATTTGTACCATAAGTTTGAAAAAATACAGATTTTACTAACCTCCATAGTAAATTTAGTCATGGTATCAAGAGCAGATTTAAATTCTGCTCCATATTTTGTTCTATAAAATATCCAATCTGGTCCCAACCAAGGTCGATACATTCTTTTGAGAGCTATTTCAGCAACTCTGAAAATAATTTTAAAAATTTGGTATTCTGAAAATTTAATATTTTAATACTTAATTAGCAATTTATTATAACCAAAGGGAAATTTATACTTGGGGAGAGCGGCCATATATTCATTTTGAAGATTCCTTTGGACATCTACGTTCACACCCATGGCTGTTTCTAAAATAATGTAGTACACATTTTAATCTCAATTACATAAAAAACTTAAAAATAGTTATAATTTTGAAAATTACAGTTAAATAAATAACTGAGGAGATTTTCATTATTGCCTAAATTAAAAAACATATTGTTTTTAAGTAACAATATTTGGAAGGTTTTTGAGTTTATAATTGGAATTATAGAAACATTCAACTTTGAAATGTTTAAAAGTCGAAAGCTAAAAACAATTATTAATGTTCAAAAGCACTTTTTTAATTTTTTGAATCTCAAGTAAGAATCCCTTTTACTTTTAATTTAACTTGAAATTTCTTTAACAAATATTTGTGCTTTTAAATACAGAAGCTTCCCAATTTAAAAAATTCCTTCAAAAAATCTAATAAAACTGATATTAAAAAATGCATTTTTTTAAATACCACATATGATGTCGAGAGCACATCTATTAGCGAAATCAAAAAAGTCGATTGGCTTTCCTGTATTCTTTTTAATTACTTCTTCGATGACTTGATTGAGTATTTCTGCTTTTTCTGACATTATTTCAAAAAATGTATCAACTACTCCGAAATGAAAAGCTGGTGTGATAATTTTTCTCTGGTGGAACCATTTTTCTCCTACATTACACCACAATATTTTATTATTAGATAAAGGAAATTTTTATCTTAAATTTGGTATTTAAATATAATAAATTAACCTTATAAATCTTTTACCTGTCGAAGTTAAAAGAGCTTTTCCTAGCCAAGGATCCAGGGTCTCATAAATGTAAGATTTTGTAATAAGTTCTGTACTGGAAAGAATCACCTTTAACATTAAAAAAAATAATTATCACTTAATCCTTTATTTTAAACTATCACTTTTATGAATTTTTTCACGGGTAGCCTCGATTAAGTTCAACTCAAAAGTGCTTGAACGTCCAGTTTCCGTTTTGTACGAGTTTTGGGGACGCCCCTTGGTTATTTTGAGCCAATGAAGGAAAAAATCGTACTTTTTTGAGAAAAACGATTAAAAATCTTTTTTTTCAGAAACGCCGCAAGATATTAATAGTAGCAGTTCATAGTTCAAACCTGTTCTCCTTCCTGAAATGTATAAAATTATATCCTTAGGCGCCGTCCATAAATCACGTGAACGGTTTTTCGCTAAATTTCGACCCCACCCCTCTCCCCCGTGACTGTCCGTGATATTATTGCTGCCCCCCCCCCCTATATTATCACGTGATTTTTTTCAAAATGACGAAAATTGATGTCTGCACGCCGAGGGCCAAACAATAATATCTACTAATTGCATGGTAAAAAACTTTATTTTAATAATATCTAAATACATTTATAGTGACAAATTATTTTCAGCTAAGTTATTAAAAAAATAAACTATCCAAGATTCTAACCTCAGATCATATTTGGCGGTATTTTTATTTACACATTTAGTTGTTAAAATAAAAAAGCTTTAAGAATGTAGAAAACACACATAAGGAACAAGTGAAATGAATTCGGATATGAACAATGCTACAACAATTGAAATAATTTCTGTTTTCTAAAAAAAAAAAAGATATTTTTAAACTAATAGTTAAAAACTTAAAATGAATTTCAAGTATTAAAAACTACCTCTATCTACCTTAATAATTTAATTAAGTAAATTTAATAACTTTTTAAAAATAAATTTATATGCAAATTATGTAATTTGTTACATAAGAAGGTTAAGTAGTTATGAATTGTGTTTCTTATCATCTTTTTTAAAAATAAATTTATAATTAAAAACGTCACGTGATTGGCTTAAAAAAACCCCACCCCCCAAGTGACTTTCCGTGATATTTTTGCTGACCCCCCACCCCCTTTCCGAGTCACGTGATTTATGGATGTCCCCTTACTGGATTTTTATCTTGTCTAAATTAGAAAAAAAACCGAAAAAGACATTAAAATTTAAAAATATTAAACATATTATTATTAAATGGAAAGACTGTTGTAATGGCAAAGAGTAAACAGTGTTCATGTTAGTAATAAATATTCAAGATATGACATTGTAAATTCCAGTTTGATGTATACATGTTTAAAAGTGCACTTAATCTTTTAAAGGATTAATTGAAATAAGAATTCACAATAATAAAAATCTCTTTAGCAGCTGAAACATTTAAATGATTTCTTATCGATATGAAATAACCAAACCCTTGCGAAAAAGTATTGTGGGAAAATCATTATGGGTCTATAATGATTTTCCTCTACAAAATTATATATAAATTAATAATATTAAAATATTTAAATAATTAATGACGTATTTAAAGAAGCCTCGTTTAGTAATTTGGGTATAATGAAAAATGAGATTTTTAATCGTTAACATACAAAATATTTTTTCTCAACAAAAGTACGATTTTGTTCTTCCTTAGCTCAAAATAACCGGAGGGCATCCCTGAAACTCGTAAAAAGAGAAGCTGCAAGATTTTAACACTATTTAACTTTCAGAAGATCTTTTTTAATCATTCAAGGCCGAAAATATCTAAAGTGTATAAAAAAAGCACATCATGGATTTGCAAGACTGTTGTAAAACTGTTTTCAGTTATGCGTACCACCATTTTTTATTGTCATAATTATTGCTTTTACGTAACTCATTTAGTATTTTTACAACAACAATAACAAAGTTAACTCTTTTTAGCATTCAAACGCCTTGGTCTACGGGTTAATTTTTTTAATATTTAAAAAAAAATTCCACAATTATTTTTACACCGAATGAAAGCAAAAATGGGGGGTTGAGAGAACGAAAAAAACATATTTTATTTTTGGTAGTGTCTATACGTCCGGACACAAAGCCATACCTCCATCGCTTTTCCAACTCCCCCTTCCCCCTTGGAAGGTCCGTACGTTTAGACTCAGCCTTTATTTTTTCGGGCCACCCTAATGTGCAAACATTTTTACTTTTAAAATTCTCTTCTCTGGATATAATTAGTGGTCTAGTACTAAAAAAAATGTGCCCTGGCGGTACTTTCATATATAGAAACTTTGTCTTACGATGGAAACTTTGAGAATAAGCTAGAGACTTGGTTTCTGAGGAGATTGAATTTTTGAAGATTACCTGAAATTTACAAAAAATATGTTAAACATTTTCCGAAAATTTCTGTAAAGTTAGCAGGAAAATTATAAAAATGATTGCATAGTTCTTGGAAATGTATGGTCATTATTGCGAATTCATCAATATTCAGAAGCAAGTGGTTCTTATGAGCTGTACTTTCAAGATTAGAAAATATTTTATTTTTATTTTTAGAGTATAGAGTGGACGGAAAGCGAAATGGGCTTTACCTAGTTGTCATAATCATTTCTCAATAACCACCCAGGAAACAAAAATCCATTCATTTTCTTTGAATGAGTTTCGAAGTCGTTTGAATAGCGTATCTGTCACTGGAATTCCAGATTGCCGCCGATTGGTTTTTAACAGAATTTTGCTCGTTATTATTTTTTTGACAGACTTATAAACCACAAAAGCCTTCACATCCTCTAGAACTAAAATAGCAAAAGGAATCTAGTAGCCTTGCGTGTGATTTCTCTTAATCTATCAATAATTTATAAATTTTAAAAATCATGTGAAATATGGCAGCCTAACCTGAAAAAAATCGGTCTCATTCAAAAAGAGGTAAACCGATTCAATATGACTTTGCTTGAAATGGACATTGTAGTACATTGCAGATTCGAAGCCATTCGAGAAACTGACCGATTCACATAGTCGCAAACCAATTCAGTTTTAAAAATCTCAATCAGCAAATGACAGCTACGCAATTCACGGAGTCGCCTTTTCAATGGATTCTTTTTTCCTGGGCACGTGAACTTTAACCACACTTGTTGGCAAAATTAAATTTGTTTCTTTGCACATTTCTAACATTTATCAATAAGTCAAAACCTAAAGTACTCTAAACTGCAAAAAAATGATTTTCGACGAAAGTGGGCTACCTACTAGTCGCTCTCAGCGCCTCAGTTACGTTCCTTAAATTTATCAAATTTTAAACTTTTTCAAACATATTACATAAGCCAGGAATTGAAAAAATGGTAGATTCCGAATATCTCATTCTCAAATTACTAATTGAAAAATTAATCTCTTTTTTTAATTTCACGATTTTTATCTGCTTACTGACAAAACTCTTATACCAAAAGTTTGCCAAAGTTCGCTGATTGTAAGTGCCTGAGACACTTGCTGAAAACTCATATATTGTTTTTCAAAGGGAATAAGACGACACGTATCTTACCGATTTGCCGAAACTTTTTTTGACAAAGTTATGAGTGTTTGAACTTTAAAAATTGAAAACGCGGATTATCAAAAAATAGTCCAAATTTTTGTTAACGGTGTGATATTTTTTTATCTACCCAGGAAACAAAAATCCATTCACTTTCTTTGAATGGGTTTCGAAGTCGTTTGAATAGCGTACCTTTCACTGGAATTCCAGATTGAGGCCGATTGGTTTTTAACAGAATTTTGCGCGTTATTATTTTTTTGACAGACTTATAAGCCACAAAAGCCTTTACATCCTCTAGAACTAAAAAAGCAAAGAGAATCTAGTAGCCTTGCGTATTATTTCTCTTAATCTATCAATAATTTATAAATTTTAAAAATCCATGTGAAATATGGCAGCCTAACCTGAAAAAAAATCAGTCTTATTCAAAAAGAGGTAAACCGATTCAATATGACTTTGATTGAAATGGACATTGTAGTACATTGCAGATTCGAAGCCATTCGAGAAACTGACCGATTCACATAGTCGCAAACCAATTCAGTTTTAAAAATCTCAATCTGCAAATGACAGATACGCAATTCACGGAGTCGCCTTTTCAATGGCTTCTTTTTTCCTGGGTAATACAGGTATTGATCTTTTTCTTTTTGATTCTGATAGAATTTCTCTTCCTCTTTCGGAATCCGCTAGAAAATTTTAAAAAGTTCAAAAGTGACAAAATGGTGGCAGTTTTTCTAAAAATATTCAAAGTCAATTTATTCAAAATTCCACCTTTTTTCTCTTAATTGTTTTCTAGATTCATCCTAATGTAAAGAGTATATATCATGCTATTCTACCCTGTGCCCATACCTTGGTGAGAAGAGAGAATTTTTGTTTGTTCGCAAAACAATAATTCACATTTTTTGCCAAAACAACACAAGACGTGAAGAAAGTAACAAAAAAAAATGGTTTCTTTTCGAGATTTTTGCGAAAATACATATAAAATTCTAAAAGGTTTATTTTGTTCTCAACAATCCATTTTTATTTTGTGATGAAAAAGCAAAAAGGACTTAATTTTACAGTTTTAACACCGTTTTGGTGAAAAAATAATGAACTAGGTTAGAAAAAATAAAGAGCATCGATTATTTATTCCTTACTTTTTATGGCACTATAAAATTGTATTGTTGAAAAAAAATCTCAAAGGTTCTTGTAAATATTTTCACAAATTTCTCGAAAATAACGCGAGACAGAAATAAGTATCAAGAAACATTTTTCTAGAACTTTTTTAGAGGAACAATTTTATTCCTTTGACTTGTTTCGTATCTTGTGTCATTTTGGCAAAAAATATGAATTTTATTTTTTCAGACAAAAAAATATTGTCTCTTCTCGCCAAGGCGTGGGCACAGAGCAGATTATCATGAATAATATACTCTTAACAACAGGACGAATCTAGAAAAAAATCAAGAGAAAAAAAACGGCGAAATTTTCAATAAATATTGACTATGAATAATTTTAGAAAAACCGCCGTTATTTTGTCACTTTTGAACTTCTTAAAATTTCCAAAGAATTTGTAAATAGGACAAGAAATTGCATTAGAATTAGAAAGAAAAAGTCAAATACCTATATTATATTTAAAAATATCACACTTTAAACAAAAATTTGGACCATTTTTTGATAATCTGCGTTTTCAATTTTTCAAATTCAAATACTCATAACTTGGTCAAAACATTTTTTCGAGAAATCGATAAGACACGTGTCGTCTTAATCCCTTTGAAAAACAACATATCTGGAGTGGAAAATAATTCTGTGACTTCAGCATAGATTACATAGATTACATGCGTCACTGTAGTCAGAGGAAATTCCGAATAATAATATAATCTATGATCAATTGCGATAAATATATTTTTCTAACGTATTGCTGACTAAAGTCCATACCGTCTTCAAATTAAATTCTTAATACTGCGTAGAAAATTTTTCGTGGGACAAGAAAACGGCATGGCGCCGCCAGCCCTTCGTAAGAAGTACTTGGCGGTGCTAGGGCCCGCCAGGCCTCGACTGCACCACTGGATACAATTCTTAAATCTAAATATGTTTACCTCCAATTGATGCGGTTTACGAATATATACTGCTACTTGATCAAAGCCAAAAGGAACCATCATAAGACCATCTTTAAATTTATTGAAGGTATCAGAAAACCATTGGAATCGATCTGTGAAAAAAAGCTGATCGTTAATAAATTATAATATGAATAAGACATCATTTTTTCTTAATTTAATCCTGAACCATAAAAGCGAGTTATAATTTACAAAAATTGGTATGAAAATTAATAAGCATAGACACTTTTAGAACCAAATATTTATTGAATAAAATTAAGTTTTCGAATGTAGATTTTTATAATTAAATTCTTTCTCTAAAATATCCTATCTTTGAAAGTCGCTTTGCGTACGTTACCGTTACCATTACTTAGTTTCGTGCACCAGGTAGTTTAGCACGTATTCTACGAGAACTTTTTCAAAATTCAAGTTGTGCCAACATCGAAAATACCCTGCAAGAAACGTAAAATTCAAAAGTATTGTTTCGCATTCACGACTTGTTTCCGTGAGGTCTGTTATGTGTCAGTTTCGCATTGGACGTTAGCCGAAAACGTTTAAATGTGATACATCTTATATAACATTAAATTCCTGAATGCGTTTGAATACAAAAGATACAAATTTTTGCACGGAATGCTTTTTAATGCGAGACTTCACATTCGTTTTAATATGCTTTCTAATGCGACCGAATGAGAGAAAATTTCAGAGCGAAATGAAAACTTTTTAAATCGAGAGTTCGCATTACTTTGAATCCTTTTGAAAACGAAAGAATGAGACACATTTTTTGAGCGAGTAAAAACTCTTCAATGCGAAAGTTCGCATATGTTTAAATACTTTTGAATGCGATAGAATGAGACGACATTTTTTATCGAGTGTAAACTTTTTAATGCGAGAGTTCATACTGGTTTGAATACTTTTCAATACGAATTAATGATGGAAATGTTTCGGTTGAGTGAAAACTTTTTAATACGAAAGTTCGCATTAGTTGTAATGATTTTAAATGCGATCGAATGAGAAGAATGTTGTCCGTGAATTGAAAACTTTTTAATGCGAAATGTCGCATTGGTTTAAATTTTACAAATTCCAAAAGTTATTGGAATACTTTTGAATGCGTAACCGCGGATTAAGATTTTATTCAATATTTTATAAAGTGTTTATTTATTAATTAATATTTATATATTTATTTTACATTATTTAAAAAAAGTTTTACAATAAACAGGAACCGCTTGATTACTTTTATACTTTTAAATGCGGAAGATCCACAACTGCCATCTCGCATTCGGCGTCTTGAAGTTTAATGCGAACCAATACTTTGTAATGCGAATCATCGACACTGCCGTTCCGCATTCAGCGTGATGAAGTGTAATGCGAACCAGTACGAACTAATACTTTGAAAATCTTTTTTTTCGGCACAGAAAACAGAATTGAATCGCATTCAAAATGTCAATACATTTTAATACTTTTCAATACGATGTTTTTTGCAGGGTAACTAATAGTGGTGACTCGACGACCCGGGTGCACCGGGTCGCGCACCAGGTAGTTTAGCACGTATTCTACGAGAACTTTTTCAAAAT
>CAKNYM010052913.1:749915-760813 GCA_932195095.1 Andricus curvator
AACTTAAATTGTATTATAAAAGTAGAAATAACAAACTATTCTTATCACTCTATACCTATATACCCATATACACACCACTATTTTCCAACCGAGCAAGTCACGCCTACCCCGAAAGGGAAATGGCTTAATGGTATAATAATAATAATAATTAATTATTTACACAATTTCGATTAAGAAATTAAGAGTTTGGCTATTTTTAAACAAATAGGCTCAATTGTTTACAGAATTAGGTCAGAATATCTTTCCGATGACTTTTCTTATATAATGCTCTGCAAATTTCAAAGAATTAATTATTATCTGAACAATGTTGGTAAACAAATGAAGAGTTGGACCATTTTTCAACGAATAGGTTCAATTTTTGTACGGAATCAATGAAAAATGTTTTTCAAATCACTCTTTCCTATGTATGATGCTTTGAAAATTTACAATAATTATTAATTATTTA
The DNA here is from genome assembly GCA_932195095.1 of Andricus curvator. Taxonomy (NCBI): domain Eukaryota; kingdom Metazoa; phylum Arthropoda; class Insecta; order Hymenoptera; family Cynipidae; genus Andricus; species Andricus curvator. Next base: position 750,361 of record CAKNYM010052913.1, read on the forward strand.
GACAATGTTTATCAACATATCCAGAGCTCGGCTATTTTTCAAGGAATAGGCACAATTTGTTTATGGAGTCAAAAAGTATGTTTTTCAGAAGACTCTTTTTCTATGTTTCTTTACAAATTCAGATTTTGGCTATTTTCAACGAATAGGCTAAATTTTTTTTATAGAATTAACCAAGAATATCTTTCCGATTACTTTTTTCTATGATGACATGGAAAGTCTTTCTGATGACTCTTTTCGATGTTGCTTTGTAAATTTTCAAGAATGCATAATGTTTTAAACCATTTTCATTGAAAATTTATAATTTGCCTATGTTTTAACGAATAGGCTACATTTTTTACAGAATTAACTAGGAATATCATTCCGATGACTTTTTTTATATGATGCATTGCAAATTTCTAAGAATTATTAATTATTTAAACAATTTTCATAAAGAAATCGAGAACTTGGCCATTTTTCAACGAATAGGATCAATTAGTTTAATGCATCAAGATTTCTTTGGCAATTAAACAAAAAAATTCACAGTTTGGTTATTTATCAACGAACAGGCTTAATTTCTTTTAACGGAGTAAACTAAGAATGCTTTTCCGGTGACTGTTTGATATGAAACTTAGCAAATTTGGAAGCATTATTAATTATTTAAACAATTTTTATGAACAAATTCAGAGTTTTTCTATTTTTCAACAAATATGCTCAGTTTGTTAAAAAAAATTAACTGAGAATATCTTTGCGATGACTCTTTTATATGTTGCTTTGCAAATTCAAATTTTAAACAATTTTTGTAAGGAAATTCAGAGTTTTCTATTTTTCAAAGAATATGCTTAATTTGTTCACGGAATCAACTAAGAATGTCTTTTAGATTTGTTTTTTTATGATGTTTTGCAAATTCCCAAGAGTTATTTATGTAAAACTAAGATTCTTTTAATAATAAATTTTGTTTTCAACGAATAGGCTCAATTTTTTTACAAAATTAACTGAGAATGTCTTTGCGTTCACTCTTTTCTATAGTGCTTTACAAATTCCAAAGAATTATGATTTATTTATTTAAACAATTTTTGTGAGGAAATTCAGAGTTTGTTTATTTTTCAACGAAAAGGCTTAATTTTTTTTAACGAAATCAACTAAGAATGTCTTTTCGATGAGTTTTTTTCATAATGTTTCGCAAATTCCCAAGAATTATTAATTATTTAACACTAAGATTTTTTTATAATGAATTTTGTTTTTCAATGAATAGGCTAAATTCTTTTACAGATTTAACTGAGAATATGTTTGCGATGACTCTTTTCTATAGCACTTTACAAATTCCAAAGAATTATGATTTATTTATTTAAACAATTTTTGTGAGGAAATTCAGAGTTTGGTTATTTTTCAACGAAAAGGCTCAATTTTTTTTTAACGAAATCAACTAAGAATGCTTTTCCGGTGACTGTTTGATATTATACTTTGCAAATGTACAAGAATCATTAATTATTCAAACAATTTTCGTAAACAAATACAGAATTTGGCTATTTTTCAACGCATAGGCTCAATTTTTTTTACATAATTATCTAAGAATATCTTTAGTTTGGCCATTTTTCAACGAATAGGCTCAATTTGTTTACGGAATCAACTTAGAATGCCTTTTCGATGAGTTTTTCCTACGATACTTTGTAAGTTTACAATAATTATTGATTATTTAAAAAATTTTCATAAACAAATTCAGAGTTTGGCTATTTTTTAGCTTACATTAAAACATAGTTGCAGCTATAACCTTTTTAATAATAAGCACAACTTTTCTATCTGAACTATAATATTAAAATCAAAACCATTTGAACATTTTAAACAAATTCATTTTTATAGGAAAATATATGCACAATATATCTAATTATATTATATCTATATTATATCTAATTTTTCACATTCAATATACTTTCCCCTCATTTTTAGTGTGATGTAATAATAAAGCATTCTAATGTATTCATTCTGTGTTTTTTTCCAAATTTAGATAGCTTTGAAGCAAGTTTTAAAAAAAATTTACAATTTCAACTACAAGTTGAAATTTTTTTATTATGATTATAAATAATGGAAAATTATGAATATTTAGCCATTCATTTTATTTTTATTTTAGTTGCATTTTCGACGTCTATGACTTTTTTCAAATTTAAACAATTTTTGAAATCTTAAGCAAATCAAAATGATTCCACTCTGGGCTAATTATTTTTTAAGACAAAATTACCATTTCTATTAATATTTTGGCTCATTTTTTCATATTTCTTTTTAAAATTATAAAGCCTTACTTTTTTCGAAATTTTTTTCTTATTAGAATAATAAACAATACAAATTATGAACATTTAGAAATTTCTTTTATTTTACTTTCATTTACATTTTCAAAGACGATCACATCCTTATAATTTTAACTAACAATAAAAAATTATGAACGTTTATAATTTTATGTTATTTAACTTTCAGTTAAATTTTCAAAGAATATAACTTCCTTTTAATTGTAACTATTATTGCAATCTTAAACAATTGAAAATATGAATTCATCTGTCATATTTTTATGAGAAAACATTAAAATTTGAATTATTTTTGGAACTTAAAGAAGTTTAGAAAATTTTAAAAAGGGGTTTACCCTTGGCTTATCTTATATAAATTCACAAGAATGATTAATTATTTAAACAATTTCCCTAAACAAATAAGCTCAATTTGTTTACAGAATTAGCTAAGAATATCTTTCCAATGACTTCTTTGTATGATGCTTTGCAAATTTTCAAGAATTATTAATTATTTAAACAATTTTCATGAACAAAGTAAGAGCCCGGTCATTTTCCAATGAATAGGATCAATTAGTTTAGGGAATCAAAAAAGAATGTATTTCCAACAAATCTTTTCTACGATACTTTGCAAATATACAATAATTATTAAGTATTTTAAAAATTTTCCTAAACATATTATCGTTACTTTTAACGAATTGGCTCTGTTTGTTCACAGAACCAAAAAGAATGTATTAAAAATAAGTCTTTCCTATGTTACTTTGCAAATTTACAATAATTGTTAATTATTTAAGCAATTTTCATAAACATATTCAGAGTTTGGCTGTTTTTCAACGAATAGGCTCAATTTGTTTACGAATTCAACTAAGAATATCTTTCCGATGACTGTTATCTATGTTGCTTTGTAAATTTACAATAATTTTCAATTATTTAAACAATTTCAATTAAAAAACTGAGATTTTGGCTATTTTGTAACGAATAGGCTCCATTTTTTATAGAATTAAGTAAGAATATCTTTCCAGTGACTTTTTGCTATAATGCTCTGCAAATTTCAAAGAATGAATCATTATTTAAACAATTTTGATAAACAAATCAAGAGTTTGGCTATTTTTTAAAGAATAGGCTCAATTTGTTTGCGGAATCAATAAAGAATGTTTTTTAAATACCTATTTCCTATGATACTTTAAAAATTTATAATATTATTTATTATAAATTTTCAACGAATAGGCTCAATTTTTTTAAAAATTAGATAATAATATATTTCCGGTGACATTTTTCTATAATGTTCTGCAAATTTCAAAGAATTAATTATTATTTAAGCAATGTTGATAAACAAATTAACAGTTTGACCATTTTTCAACGAGTAAGCTCAATTTCTTTACAGAATCAATAAAAAATGTTTTTCGGATAACTCTTTCCTATGTATAATACTTTGAAAATTTACTATAATTATTAATTATTTAAACATGTTTATCAAAATATCCAGAGTTTAGCTATTTTTGCAGGAATAGGCACAATTTGTTTACGGAGTCCATTAAGTATGTCTTTCCGAAGACACTTTTTCTATGTTTCTTTACAAATTCAGATTTTGGCTATTTTCAACGAATAGGCTAAATTTTTTTATAGAATTAACCAAGAATATCTTTCCAATTACTTTTTTTCTATAATGCTATGCAAAGTCTTTCTGATGACTCTTTTCTATGTTGATTTGTAAATTTATAAGAATTAATAATAATTTAAACAATTTTCATTAAAAAATTTAGAGTTTGGCTATTTTTTAACAAATAGGCTACACTTTTTTAACAGAATTAACTAAGAATATCATTCTGATGACTTTTTTGTATGATGCTTTGTAAATTTCCAAGAATTATTAATTATTTAAACAATTTTCATAAACAAATTATGAGCTTGGCCTTTTCTCAACGAATAGGATAAATTATTTCAGGGTATCAAGAAAGAATGTGAATCGAATAACCATTTTCTACGATACTTTAAAAATATACAATAATTATTAATTATTTCAACAATTTTCATAAGCATATTCAGATTTTGGCTATTTTTCAAAGAATAGGCACAATTTGTTTACGGAGTCAACTAAGATTATCTTTCCGATGACTCTTTTCTATGTTGCTTTGTAAATTTACAATAATTATTAACAATTTAAACAATTTTCATACAAAATTCAGAATTTGGCTATTTTTCAACGAATAGGATCAATTTTTTTGCAGAATTAACCAAGAATATCTTTCCGATGACTTTTTCTATGATGCTTTGCAAATTTACAATAATTATTAATTATTTCAACAAATTAAGAGTTCAGCCATTTTTCAATGAATGGGCTCAGTTTGTTTACGGGATCACCAAGAATGTATTTCCAATAACTCTTTTCTACGGTACCTTGCAAATTTACAATAATTACTATTTATTCAAACAATTTTTATAAACATATTCAGAGTTTGGCTGTTTTCCCAGGAGCAGGCTCAATTTTAACAGAATTAAATAAGAATATATTTCAGATGACTTTTTTCTATATTGTTCCTCAAATTTACAAGATTTATTAATTATTTGAACAATTTTCATTACAAAGTTAAGAGTGTGGCTATTTCTGAAAGAATGGGCCCAATTTGTTTCCAGAATGAACAAAGAATGTATTTTCAATAATTATTTTCTACGATACTTTGCACATTTACAATAATTATTAATTATTTAAACCATTTTTATAAGCATATTCAGAGTTTGGGCATTTGTCAAGGAATAGACCAAATTTGTTTCCGGAGTTAACTAAGATTGTCTTTCCGATGCTCTTTTCTATGTTGTTTTGTAAATTTACAAGAATTATTAATTATTAAAACAAATTTGATGAAAAAATAAGAATTTGGCTATTTTTCAACGAATCGGGTGAATTTTTTACAGAACTAGTAGTCGTGCGCGCGCCAAGGCGCGCGCCTACTAATTTTTGTTATGAAAAAGAATAAACCAAATACTTATTTTTTCTATGTTATTTATATTTAATTAATGTTACAAAATATTCGTAAAAAATAATTAGAAGGCACTACAGGATGATGTTGAAGCTAAAGGAGTAATGGATTTCTCATAATTTATTTGTAGGTAAATTCTGTCACTGTTATCATCTTGAAAAAATTGTGAATATAATTATAATTCAATTTATTATAATCGGCTCTTAAATTTGTTTAACACTTAACTTATTTATAAATTATATTGGCGTAATATATTTTTTATTTTATAAATTAAAAGAAATGTTGTTTATAAAATAAATTGTGAATTATTCGTTTTAACATGTATATGAGCATATAAATTTCAAATTGATAAATACTGCGAATAATATTAATTTTCATTATTATATAAGCTTTACAAAGTTTAAAAAAATGAATGATACATAGAATAGTGGCAGTAATTACCAATCTTTCAGTTTTCAAGAAATATGATAACAAATTTTTAAATTGTCTATTTGCTCCGCAATTATTGCTGTTTATACTCTATAGTAATCCATTCGCCACTAATATTTTATTATGCATTGAGAGATGTGGTGAATTTTTTTCATGAAAAATTAATTTTTTAATTTTTATCATAAATGATGCACGTTATTACGAAAAAGTAAAATGTATTTTAGTATAACTTTTTTTTACATGAACATTTTTGTGTGAACATTTTTATCGTATCTGTTGTTTACGTCAAAATGATTAAATTCTTTTATTATAAGAAGAAAATTATCCTGTCGATATAACTTTCCAGGCCTTTATAAACGTTACAGTATCTTTCTTATTAAAAACTAAATTAAACAAAAACTTTTCAAACAATATATTTGTTTTCCTTCTGCGAAAATCTGTCAATTTTTTATTCTTCAAAAAATCTATAGTGGTTGATAAATTCGTGTTTTTAATTGGAAAATAGTGTTTTTAATGTCTTTTTTTCAAAATAGTAGCAAAACAGCGTCATCGCTTGAAAAAAGTGTCAAATAGTGTCAATAGTGTGTTTTGAGCCCGAGGCCTGAATTTGTAGTTTATTATTCTAAGGGCGGCTACAGCCTAATTTATTTAAGAATAGTGACCTATTCAAACCGAAAAAAGCAGAGAAATTGCCCTACAAAAAACGTCGGATTGAAAATTATTCGAAAGTATTGTATTTTGAATGCGAAGTTGTCTAAAAGCAGATGTCCGGAGAATATCTCGGGAGTGCGCAGCAATAATTTTTAATTCGACGTTTTTTGCAGCAAGACTCATTTCTAATCCAAAAAGTGACTTAAAGTAAATATGTGCATCAATAGTGTGACTGATGTTCTTTTGGATTTGAAAGCATTTCGAAAAATTCAATTCATAAAACTTCAAAGAATTAAAGTTAAAATTTAAAACATGGAAATAAATTGGAAAAAATTTAAAACTCCAAAAAATGTAATTGATTTTAGTAATTTTAAAATGATTTTGGAAAAATACAAGGGAATCCAAAAGAATTTTATTGAATGTTGAAGAATTCAAAATGAGGTTAAAACACTTCAAGACGAATTAAACACAAACTGAAAAAAATATCCATTGAACAGAATAGAATTATTGATTTAATTCAAAAGAATTCAGGTAAATCAACAAAATTCGAAAGACATAATAAAATAATTCTGAATGAATGAGTAACAATTCAGGGTGAATTCAAATTAATTGCAAAACATATTTGAGAATCTCTACAAATCTGTGAAAACCTAAAAAACCCCTCACTTCTTGTTAATGAATTTCTTAAAGTACAGTGAAATATTATAAAATCCCGTGAAATTATATGACATTTTAAAGTATTTTCTTGAATCCTGGAAAAATTTTGAAAATACCTTGGGAGCTTTTAAAATCCATTAAAATCATTGAAATCTTCGGAAATCGCATACAATTCATTTAAATATTCTAAAATATATTGAAACCTCGCAAGTCCTATGAAATAGTTTCATATATTCCAAAGTTGTAAACAAATTCTTTAAACTCTCAGAAAAATTTGCTCATTCCTCTTAAAGTCATTTAAAGCCTTTCAAATTCCATAAAAAATTAAAAATATCTTGAAAGTGCATTAAAGTCTTTAAAAATAGTTTATAATATTTTAAATCATTTCAAATCCTATCAGGTTACCGAAATAAATTCAAAATTGCTTGAAATCTTTTGATATACCCTAAAACCTAGCATAGGTCCTATTAAATCGATCTATATTTTCGAAATTTTAGAAAACTCTTCGATACAATACCCCATGCAAATTTTGTCAAATCTCTTGAAAATGCTTTAGAATCTTTTTAAATACTCTAAAATATTTCAAATCCTCTGAAACCAATTGTACATTCCTTAGAATCTTTTGAAATACTGTTAAAGTTATCAAATCCTTTCAAACCTTTGGAAATCAATTGAAAGATTTTAAAGCTCTTGAAAATGCTTCAGATCTTCTAAAATACCATAAAATAATTCAAATCCTATGAGTAACATTAAATTACTGAAATCAATTCAAAAATTCATAGGATCTTTCAAAATACCCTAAGATATTTAAAATCCTTCACAATATTTTAGAACTCCTTGAAATTTGTTTAACTCTTCAAAATCCCTTGCAATTTTTAAAAGCACCATAAATTATTTCCAATCCTTTGAAACTCTTTCAAATTATTGAAATCCTTTAAATCTTTAAAAATCACTTGAAACTTTTTAAAGCTTACGAAAATGTCTTGACACCTTTTAAAATACTCTTAAAGTTCTCAAATCCTTTACCATTTTTTTAAATTCCTCAAAATTATTGAAATCTCTTGGAAATGCTTTGGAGTCTGTTAAAATATCCTAAAATATTTCAACCCCTTTAAAATCTGTTGGCATTCATTGAAATTATTGACATGTCTTTCAAATGTTTTGGATTCTTTTCAAATGCCCTAAAATATTCCCAGTCTTTTTTTCAAATTCCTTCAAATTATCAAAATAAACAAAAAAATCCTTGGAATCTTTTAAATTACTCCAGAATATTGCAAATCCTCTGAAATCAATTAAAGTACTGAAATCAAATGAAAAATCCTCGGAATCTTCAAGAAACCTCTAAAAGTTTTCAAATTCTTTACATATTTTTGAAATTCCTTGAAATTGTTGAAATCTCTTGGAAATACCTTGGATTCTTTTGAAATACCCTAAAATATTCCCAATCTTGAAAAATTCCTTAAAAAATCCTTTTGAATCAATTAAATTACTAAAATCGGTTGAAAATTCTTTGAAATCTGTTAAAATATCCTAAAATATTTCAAACCCTTTAAAATCTGTTGGCATTCATTGAAATTATTGACATTTCTTTCAAATGTTTTGGATTCTTTTCAAATGCCCTAAAATATTCCCAGTCTTTTTTTTAAATTCCTTCAAATTATCAAAATAAATTAAAAATTCTTCGGAATCTACAGAAATTCTTTGAAATATTTTCCCACAATATATCAATTTTAAATCTTTTAGAATCAATTGAAATTTTTTAAATCCTCTGAAATCCTATTAAGTTAGTGAAATCAATTAAAAATTCATTAAAATATTTTATATTAAGTCAAAATATTCCAAATTCTTTGAAATCTTTTGAAATTCCTTGCAATTGTTTGAAGATCTTGAAAATTCTTTTTGGATAAAAAAATACCTTATAGTCTTTGAACTTCCCTTCAAATTATCAAAATCAATTTCTTAAAGTATCGGTGTTTTTTTTAATAGCAGTGCTCATTGAGAGCTTAAAAATTCTTAATTTGAACATCTTCTTAAATTATAAAATTTTTGATCTGTAAACATACACAGATCTCTGATTATTCGAATGTGTCACTATAAGGAAATGGAGATTTCAATCCTATAGGGAAAGTAGAACTGAAACGTACACGAGTTTCACAAATGATATTTAATATGATAAATATAATTAAATCATGATAGAAATCACAGTTACAGAGCGTAAAAATGATTAATTTGAAAATTTCTTGTTTGCGTAAACAGTTTAAAAACAGACTACCATCACAATTGAGGTTATGGTTCATTACTTCTTTTACAGACTTTACCGTGCAACGGTTGGCAACACTGACTGAGCCGCGCATTACCAAATACGAAAAAACACGTGACGTATTATTATCGAACTCGAACTAAGTGATCCCGAAAAGACCACCTTGACATGCGCATGCTTCGATAGAATGGCGCTTATTCGTTCTAGTTCGCGTCCTCATTGGGAATTCAAATACAGGCGCGTACTACAGCCAATCAACTATGTTACAATTCAAACATGCGCATATAAAGGCGACTCAGTTAGCATCACTGATTTCAAATGCAGCACCACACACAGACACACTACTGTTGAATATGAGCGGCCTACAGCAAGCAAACGTTACCACCGTGTTACTCTCGAAAATCGTCAGAATCGAAAACGACAATATCGTTTAGAGATTTTATATTAAGGATTAACTAAAAATATCGTTCCGATGACTTCTTTCTATTATGGTCTTCAAATTTCCAAGATTTATTAATTATTTAAAATATTTTCATGAGCAAATTAAGAGTTTGGCAATTTATCGAAGAAACTCTGCCGTCAAACCTCAACGCAGCGAATACACAACTCGGTCGTATACGTCGCAGATGGTGGTTGGTATGCAAACGAACTAAATATCGATTCAACTAAATGGCATTTCAACTAAAACTCTATAGTTTGTGCTACGTAGTGTAGAGTGTTGAAAAGATGGCTATGCGCGTATGAGAAATAGTTTATGACGTCACTCAATTCGCCAGAAGTGTCCGGTTGGCGGAGTCACATGGAAAAGGTGAGTAGTCGGTAAAAAGGTGTTGATAATAATTTTGAAAAGTGAAGTCCATAAAATGGAATTAATGCAAAATGTTTTAAGTAAATGAAAAGCAAATTGTTTAAATATTAAATAAGTAAAGTGAAATTGGATAAATATACAAATAATTTTTGAAATTGAATGAAATGAATTAAAAAGTGGTCGTTTTATATTGTAGAAATAATAAGTGCTGTATTTTCTTTATTTTGTGAATGATTTTCGTTGCACGTAGCTGCAGACACTTTTTTTTCTAATAATAATGTTTTAAAATGTGAATTCTTTTATTAGGCTCAGTGCATGAAGAATGTTAGCCGGTTTTCCAAAAATGTAATATATATTATAGTTTGAGGTTATGAACGACAATAAACCTGTCACGAATAACGAATAATATAAAGATTTACGT
>CAKNYM010052913.1:761213-799198 GCA_932195095.1 Andricus curvator
TTATGACAGATGGGTTTCGCGACAGATGGGTCACTCTTTAAAACTCTATTATTTTTTTAATTATTATATTATTTTTCAAATGGTTGATTATACTTTTTTTAAATTCAATCATTTCAATTTTCATTGAAAAATTAAAAAATATGAGTTCTGATTTTAAACAACACATTTTTTAACTTTTTAATTTTAAATTGTCTAATCTAATCAAATATTTTTCAAATTTAAATGATTTTTGTTTTTACATCTTCAACTATAAATCGGACAATTTTACAATATTACATTACATTAAAATAAACAAATTAATCTACTTTTGGTTGAACGTTAATTCCTTTTTGTGGAAAAGTCCGCTATTATATTTTTGGTTTAGAACTAATCTTTTTTATTTATGGACCTCAATTTGTTTTTGAGTAGTCGCTCCACAGGGTGGACCGCCGCGCTGGTCGATCTGGGTTTGTGGTTTTTCCCGGCATTGTCACCTTGTGAAATTTTCAATTAAATTTAAATTAAGCTCAGTTACAAATTGGAAACAATTATCATGAACCCTTAGAGCTTACAATCTTAGAGATAATAAACATTTCAATATTATTTACAATTGATAACATTTTCAGACATTAACGGCCATACCACGCTGAAAAACCCAGTTCTCGTCAGATCACTGAAGTTAAGCAGCGTTGGACGCGGTTAGTACTTGGATGGGTGACCATTCAAGAATACTGACATGAGTGCTGTTGGCACATCGTGGGTGTGGTGAGCCCACACTTGTAGTTATTTATAACTACAAGAAAAACCTAGAAACACTACCCGAATCGGGTAGTGTCACGCCTACCCTGAAAGGGAAATGGTTTAATGGTATATATTTGTAATTGAAGAGTTATGCAAAATCTCTTTGAGTATTTTTTTGAGCTATAAATATAATAATGAGCCTAAAACTTATTATGTATGCTTTTTACCCCTAAGTGAAATTAAAGGTTATGACTTAGTTTGAAAGTTAAGCTATGAAGTTCATAACTCTTAAACTAATAATTTCCTCTTAGGGGTTAAAAGGAGACATAACAACCACATTTTTTAGACTTCTTCTTTCAAAATGGAAAAGGGCATAAGTACAAAAATTTTGAAAAATATATGTTTTTTCACAAACTTTTTAATGAAATGTATATTTTATTTTTATTTTATTTCTTCTATTCAAAATCTTGGAAAATTTACTACAAAAAGCCATATTTTGAATAAAAAATAAAATTAATCTATTTTTTTCAGGCTGGCCCGTTTTCCAGAGAGTGCCTCTTATAATTAAATTATTTACAATACACTAAACAATTTATATAAACGGCTGGAAATATTATAATATATTATTATTTAATATTTTTTCAGTTGTTTACGCCAGGTCCCCAGCCTACAAACTTAAGTCCAGACACTCAATATCTTTTTTATTCCAAGGTACACCCGAGAGTATAAATTCGTCCCTTTTTGGCAGACTGAAACAGACAATTACTTCTTTAACATTATTTAAAACACTCTACATAATTTCTATTCCAAGGTGTATCTCCCGTACCTGCAATAAATCTATTACTTCAATATTTATACATCATACATATTAAACCAATGCTTTCTCATTTGCTAGCCTTGGTGTAAATAGAACAGAATTGTAGTAAAGAATCTGACTTTCTTTTTACTTGAATTCTAAAAATTACTTACATTCATGTACAGACTCAACTTAAACTTCCAAAAATTATACATATTTCTACTTTCTTTTTTGAATTTCGCGCAATCGAACATTAGCGCCGCCATCGTTGAATTTCGGAACTTTTTTCCATTTCACGTAGGTTTAGTTTCGGAAGCTTTACTCACGTTAATTACCGTAGGTATAGCATCAGCCTAATATATATTACATTTTTGGAAAACCGGCTAACATTCTTCATGCACTGAGCCTAATAAAAGAATTCACATTTTAAAACATTATTTATAGAAAAAAAGTGTCTGCAGCTACGTGCAACGAAAATCATTCACCAAATAAAGAAAATACAGCACTTATTATTTCTACAATATAAAACGACCACTTTTTAATTCATTTCATTCAATTTCAAAAATTATTTTTATATTTATCCAATTTCACTTTACTTATTTAATGTTTAAACAATTTGCTTTTCATTTACTTAAAACATTTTGCATTAATTCCATTTTATGGACTTCACTTTTGTAAATTATTATCAACACCTTTTTACCGACTACTAACCTTTTCCATGTGACTCCGCCAACCGGACACTTCTGGCGAATTCAGTGACGTCATAAACTATTTCTCATATACGCATAGCCATCTTTTCAACACTCTACACTACGTAGCACAAACGATAGAGTTTTAGTTGAAATGCCATTTAGTTGAATCGATATTTAGTTCGATTGCATACCAACCGCAGATGGTCATCCATCCGAGTGCTATGCACGCTCGAAATGGCTTGACATCTGGACTCTTCTCGAGTCGAGATCATTTACTGTGTGTTTCGATGAAAATTTGTACGCGCCGACATTTTATAGGTTTTTTTCCGAAGTTGCATGAAAATGTTTAGAGTTGCACAATTATTTTATTGAACTTCATTTCCAAATAAAATAATTACATGTAAATAAATTGGTCGCGCGATTTATGTCATTTCTGATTTTTTCTTTTGACTGAGTAATACATATATTTTCTCATTATTTTTTCAATTAAATTTATTCTCCCATGTATGATCCTTGTGGATTTCTATACATATACAATATTATACATTAGGGTGGTTTAAAAATGCATTGGAAAAATGTCTTCGAATTTGTATACCCCCCCCCTCCAATTTGTTGAAATACACAAACAAATAAATGTGTTTCTTTTTAAATATATTATTTAGACTTAGATGTCCCGCAAGCCCCATGAATTAAGTTTAACACGTATTTCTCATAAGACAAAAGACGTTTTTGTACATTTTATTCAGAATCGTCAGTATTAGTCGCATAGAGTTGACCCTCAACATTTCTCTTTACAATGAGCTATATAATATGAATCCAAAAATTGCTTGATGAATTTCACCCCTATAAGTCTGTTTTAGAAAGTCCCAAAGAAACCCCATAAGTGAAAAATTGGGTTTTGTGAGTTTTTCGAGCTAATAATTATTTTTTTGCAGTTTCTTTTAGTACAAAACATTTCTCTTGCATAAAATAATACTTTATACTGATAATTAGGTGTTGAAATGAATTGTTCAAACAATTTATTATTGTTTATAACAATTTTCTCTTAGAACACAGAAAGTCGCGGTTTTTTCTGAAATTTTCCACTATTTGTGCACTTTTCGAATAGAGTGAGGTAATAATTAAATGAAGTTAACAAAAATAATTTGACGAGAAATGTAGTGTTTTTATCAAAAATAGTATTAATTGAAGAATCCAGTGATAATTTTATAAAATTGCATAAAAATGACATAAAATCATGTTAAAAAGTGACGAATTATTTTCTTTTATTTTTGTTAATGTTCTTTATAAAATTATATTTTCTTATGATTATTTGTAGGTTACAAAAGCCTTCTCCAAAAGAAAATTGAATTTTCAAATAAATCTCACTAAAATGATAAAACTTACCTTCAGCTTTGACTTTGAGAAGTTCAAAAATTAAAAAGGGCAGTGGAAATCTAACAGGGCCTGGAAGTTTATTTATAACCAGACAAAATTTAATGTACTGATAAATTTTAAAGAAAATTATCACAATCACTGTTGTGAAAATGATCAGAAAGGGACCCATTTTCACAATTTTTCCACTTTAAAATATTTTGTCGACAACTGGCGAAATTGATTGATAATTATTGTTTTTAATCTGTATCTCCAATCATAATCACTTTCAGCCTACTAATTAGAATTGAGAACTTCTCCATCAAATGTTTTTTTAGTATTGTTTTAGTATAGGAAAGATAAATAATAATATACGCGCACTGCGCAACTTTTCATGCGATAGGCGTGGGTTGCAGATGGTTGTGATGTTTGCTTTTGTTACGGAATTAAAAATCTGGTTTTGAGAAGGGGAAACTCGATGCACTCATGCAGAGAGGGGAAGTAGAGCTTTCGAGCGGGTCGAGCTATAGGTATAGCTGAGACTCTCGAAAAAATGATGTGAATCCTGCAATGTTTGGAGGAAAATGTTTTATCTGATTTTACCCCGCAACACGGAAAATTTGTTTGAAAAAGGTGCAAAATAGCAGGTAAAATTCTGCGCAAAACTAAAAAAAAAAAGATTGGACCTTGATCGACATCCGAAAATTTATTTATTTAAATAAAATATAAATATTATACAAACTAATGAATCTTATTAATTATATTTTTATTATATTTTTTCTCAAAAAGTAGTTTCTAATCTTTAATTTAATTTCTTTTACTATTCTGAATATAATTAATTATTCCTTGTCAAACCATCGAGGTTCAATCACATTGCATTTGATTGGTGGTTTTGGCAGTGGAACTGTTGAAGGTAAAGATTTTGGTAAAAATTCACCAGGCCACAGATGAATCATGTCCATAAAAATTAGACCAGTCAAAATTCCATGCATTAAAGGTCCGACTATTCTTAATAATGTACCACGTGTTGGCGTTTTCTGAGGCCAAATAAATATCAATCGAGGAGGACCTAATGCAAATGCAAAAAAGTTTTTATTCAAACAAAATTTTTATCATGCGGTGGGAGTAATACAACTTTAGATAGAATTTTAATCACAGTAAGTTTTC
Source organism: Andricus curvator (assembly GCA_932195095.1). Taxonomy (NCBI): domain Eukaryota; kingdom Metazoa; phylum Arthropoda; class Insecta; order Hymenoptera; family Cynipidae; genus Andricus; species Andricus curvator. The sequence continues at coordinate 765,942 of CAKNYM010052913.1, forward strand.
TAAGCAAATTTTCATTTTTAATTAAAAAATTTAAAGTGTAATTTGTAATAATTTTTTCTATAATTAACCTGCATATTTTCTGGCACTAGAGGAAGCAACATGATAGGGATTAACCCCTGCAGGGGCACTAAAATTTCCACTGAGAAATGTCTTCTTTTTTCGATATCTATAAATTCGAGTTCCTGCATTATAGCTTCGTAATTTTCGTCCTTCAAAAAACACCCTTTGGTCATCAAATTTTATTTGTCCGCTTTCTAAACTTTCTTGAAATGTTATACTGGTTCCAGTTTTAAGAGAACTGGAATCATCGATGAAACTATCACCTGATTGATGTGCCAGGAATGATAATTCCTCGGTTTTTCGGAAACTAAAGGGCGAACAAAATCGATTAAAATCAGATCCAGCTAGATAAAGTGTTTTTAATTTTCTAGGACTCACGCTTGAATAATTTGACTCGCAGCACCATTTTCCACGTTTTTGAGCTCCAGATTACAGACTTACGATTTTTTCGAGCGTCATCGGTGTGCTTCTAAAATTCTAAACCATTTTTCTTCCATCGCTCTGCTATTTTATTTAACATCCTTGTTACTAAAATGTCAACCTCTCACATAAATTGTCAAGATTTTTTGTTCGGAATTGTGAACAATTGTTAAAAACCCAGGAAAATAAAAATCTTTTCTTTCTGATAAATATATCGAAAGTTTTGCAGCACGAATATAGCAGAGTATATACATTCATTGAGTTGAAATTAAAAGTTTAAAATCATTGCTAAAGTATATGTTTGGGAATCTAATTTTTTTAAGCTTTTCGACAAAATAAGTATTTGTCTTTGTGGATTGATAAAATAATTAGTTAAAATTCTCTTCAGGGCTATAAAAATATGTTTTTTCTTATCTAAGAAGGTACAACATTGAGAAATAAAACTTTAGCAAGAGCCAACTTCAAGTTTAAGAGAAACGTTAACATAAATGACATAAACAATAAAAATTGAGATAAAAAAATTTCAGGCATAAATTAATGTTACTCAGTATTTTTTCAAACTTTACAAATTTAATAAGTGAAAAGGATAATTATGGCTGATACTCATTGTCACAGTATGCATTTTATGCTCTTAATTAATTTTCCTTTCTTTATTTTTCATCTTTGTCAGAAAATTGTATTTTGTGGTTATTATTTTTACAGAACACAACGAACCAATTATAGAACCTACCCGTTGTTCAGGTAAGTCTGGGGAATTGAATTTACTGAATTACATTTTTTGTAGCTTATTTGGTGGTTAGGTTACCTACACGTTTTCATGTTCTTAGGTATTTATTCAATATTTTAGATTGCTTAATAATGAGGGCTTGTGGAATTATAATTTAACAAATTTAATCTTCACCCCTAGATGTTTAAAAATAAAATTTTAAAAATGGTCTAAATCAAATTTTAGGTTGCAAATCGGATATAAAAATATATAAAGAGCCACCATCTCCTGAGCTGGAAGATGCTGTTAATAAATTTGTGGAACGAAAAGGCAATTTGGCAAATCGTCAACAGTATTTAAAAGATAAGGTGTCCACCCTCGAAAGATCACTTCCAGCATTGATGGCCTTCAATATGTGGATGTCTGGTCAAAAATGCGAGGATGCTCCCATTTGCAAAATTCGAGAAATTATGAACAAATTTTCTCCGTATCCTGATCCGACAGAAAAACTCCTGGGCAATTTGAAAACTACAGTCGAGGATCTCAATCGGGAGACTGCCGAGTTGCACGTACGCCCCGCTTGAATTCCCGAAGTTCTGGTAAATGTTTTTTGCCATGAAAACATTTCTGGTGAAAAAAAAACCTCAAAATACTCTGCATTTCTCGGACAAATTTCTCTACTTTTCAAGATTCCAATTTTCCATCATTTCTTCTTGTCTGGAACAAATGCATTAATTTAAAATTAGTGAATGCAAATTTTATTAAAAATTTGTTTTAAACACACACACACACAACAAAATAAGCATTTAGTTTTCAACTTTTACAAATTTGAAATAAACTTTCAATTAGAAAATTGGAAAATTTTAAGTAGCATATTTTGAAATTACAACATTAATTTGAAAGCCTGAAAATTCATCAATATTTTATTGAAAATTTTATAAATTACAAAATTGCTTTGAAAAATCTCAAAATTCAATGTATCAAACCATCAAAATTCTTGAAATGCAGCTGTCCACATTGGAATTTTTTTAATGAAGTGACTACGAGATTGAATCATTTAAAAATAAAAAATTCGACTCGAATATTTTTTAATTGAAGCATTCGAAATGGACCAATTCATTATATTTTTATTAAAAACGTTAAAAATTCCATAATTCTGAAGATAAACTATTTCAAGTTTAAAAATTCGCAATTACGCAATTTTGTACTGTAAACCAATCTTTAATTAAAAATTTTGATATTTAAACATTATTGAATCATTAAAATTAAATATTCTTAAAATGATTGATTCAAAATTAAATCACTTAAATGAAGTCATCGTCAGTATAATGGTTAAAACATTAAAAATTCACATTTTTTATTTTAAGCATTTAGAGTGAATGTATTTACATTTAGATATGATAAGAACAAAAATGAAACAAATATTTAATACTTTCAAGAATTGAAATATGATTAATAGTATGTTTTAACAGAGAAAGTATTGTCGTTTATGAAGAAATAGGCCGTTGCTACGTGTACCGAAATTTCGGTACAAATGGCCGGTTTATTTTGGTAGAAATAGCCGCATTTTTCGGTACGTGTAGAATGTAGATGTAGACTATCCCAAAAAGGGCCAATATTATTTATTTGACCATTTTTCTTACCAAGTTAGTTTTTTCACATCGCAAAAGATATGGCTAAAGCGCTAAAGTCATTAAAAAAATTGTCAAAAATGATGTATAAAGGAATAACTAAATTTCTCAATTGAATAGGCAATCTTTTCTGTTACAAAATAAGCTACCAGTAATTGAAATCGTGTAATTTAAAAAAAAAATTAAGAAGCGATATGAAAAAAGTTCGTCCAAAAGTCAAAAACAATATTAGTGTTTTAAATTTTTTCACAAAAAATTGTTTGTAATTTCAACTTCTATGTTCGACATTACAAATTTGAAGAATTTCAAGTCGAAATGTTCGAAATTCCAACATTTTAAATCTGAAACATTCATTAATAAAAAATTGTAACCTTTTACCATTAAACAGTTCAAAATTGATGCATTTAAAATTAAATTAAATTAAAAATTTACCAATATTGGAAACTTTATAAAACATTGAACCTAAATTATGTTTGTAATGTTTGTTCCAAATAAAATGATTTTACTCATTGGACAAAATTTTATATAGGTATAATTAAATGTAATTAATAGTTAAGACATGATACGTGTTAATGTATGTATTAAAATTAGAATTGATTATTTTACTTATATTTGTGCTTATAATAATTAATGATTATCTGCTGTAGGATCATTATCTACTGTAGGGTGGTCTCCCCTACCTATTAACTGTTGTGCAAAGCTATTGAAGTCAAAAGTTATTAAGAGACAATAAATAATCGAACTCACAAATTATTAAAACAATAATTATTGGTACCAGGTTATTTCAGTCCAAATTAATTTATTACGAAAAACTGGAATCTCTGATAAAAGCAGACAAGTGCAGAACATTTTTTTACCAGGGGTTTTCAGTCACAATTAAAATTCGAAAAGAATAATAAATTCCCACTTTTATTTTGGATTAAATGATTATTAAACTTTAAATGCATCATTTAGTAATATTAACTGTGTAATTAACAGCGAATACATTCTTTATAGGAGAAAATAATAACTGCAGATGTGGACTTAGAAGAAAGTGGAATGGAATTAGAATCTCTAGAATTATCGAATAAAGAAATGGGAAATCAGTTTAAAACTTTGGAAAAGGAAGTCGATCGAAAATCGACTTTGAGTCTTCACTCGATCCACTCTGAAGATTTAGTATGCCTGACTAAAATTCGACAACTCGGAGAAGAAGAAAAAAGTCTGAAATGCTGTATACGGCAGCTTGAAGAAAAAGAAATGTTTTACAGAAAACAAATGGAATGTCTTCTAACTTCGAAAGAGTTCCAAGATACTTTGGGTGGAAATCAAATGACTAAACGACTCAGGGAATTGGAAACTAGTGATAAAAAGTGGCGATGTACTTATCAAACTCAAAAATATAATATGCACCAGATGAAGAAGAAAATGATTGAAAAGGAACAAGAGCTTGTCAGTATTCATATTCTCATTTAGTGAAAAATTTCTGACAAAGTAAGAAAAATGTTTTTCGTCTTTTGCAGGCAAGACTAGGACATCAAAGTGGAACGAATCAAAATCCAAGTTGGTCTGCCGATGAAAATCAAGAACGAGAAACTGGAGGAGTTGACGAACCGGTAATGCTAAATAGAAAAGACAGGATTTCCTGGAATAAAAATCAGAATAATCCTTTTTCTGGAGGAAAATCAAACTGTCCTCCTCGATCTTGTTGTGCGCCTTTGGTTTTAAAACCTCTAAGTTCAGAAAAAAAATCTTGCTCCTGTTCTCAAGTCTCTCGTCTATGTCCAAAACAAAATTTGGGACCAGGAAGGACGAAATTTTGTGGCGATAATCCTCTCTGTCAACCACCTCCTTGCGATACAACTTCAGCCTCGTGTCCACCGATTAAATCTCCTTTTGGGAGAATTCCAACTTCTGGTAACGATGAAATAAAATTTCGACTCTGTAAAATTATAAGTGTAACACTCGAAAATAATATTGATTTAAATTAGGTGGAAGATTCTCGCCAAATCAGGCTTGTAAAAATGGTTCTCATCCTAGAAAATTAGGATGTAGATGTTCTTGCAAAGGAAAATGTGCTCGTGGAAAGTCAGAAGTTTCCTGTAATTGTGGTTCAGAATCGGGAAGTAATTATCAACCGAAAGCTAAAAACAGAAACGTTCAGAATTTTGAAGAAGTCAGTAGTGATGATGAATTTCGCGAATGTGATTGTGGATGTAATAATGAAGATCATCCAGGAACTTGTCTCTTCAATTAATTCGCAAGTCAAACTATAAAAAAAACGTAAGCAACAACTTTCTATTTAAAGCTGAATCATTTGAAAAATTGTTTACTATTTATCGGTAAATAAACGATACATCATCAATCACCATCTAAGTTTAGTAAATTACGAATCTAATCTCACAATGAAAAAATATGTTATTTCTTATTACTATTTTTCACGCACTTAATTCGGTTTTGATCACCTAATATTTGCAGATTAAAACTCCTCGTGAAAAGGATAATGCTCGTTATCCACAGCCCTGAAAGGAAAATAAAATTGTTTTGTATTAGTAAAATACTAAATTAAAAATATAACGAATTTAGAAATAAATTGACTCACATCGACATGGCGCAAGCTCTCATTTTTTTATCAAAGGTATGAATTTCTTTGATGTCATCTTCACTCAGCTCAAAATCAAAAACTTTCAAGTTTTCCTGCATACGCGTTTTGCTGACCGACTTAGGAATAACAATGTGGCCTCGCTGTACCTAAAAATAATTTGTTGTCATTCTCTAATATCTTTACTGATAATAATTCTGTTTTGAAAAATGGTTGTATAAAGAAGTTTTATCTGATTTATATAATTTACAAATTAATCTAGGAGATTCATCTTTGATTTTATCAACCTGATATCAATTTACTTTAATTTACCTGATAACGAAGAATGACTTGAGCTGTACTTTTATTATATTTATCAGCAATTTTTTTAATTCTCTCGTCTTTCAAGGGTTGAGGATCGTCAGGTTTGGCCCAGGATCTGTCAGGAGAACCGAAGGGACTGTAGGCAGTTATAATTATTCCTTTGGATTCACAAAATTCCGAAAGTTTAACTTGAGGAAGATAAGGATGACATTCGACTTGATTAACCACTGGTTTAATTTTGCAGATTGCCAAGATTCTCTCAACTTGTTTCGAATTGAAATTGCTCACTCCAATATTTTTTACTAATCCATTCTCCACTAATTTTTCCATGGCCTTCCATGTGTCCACGTAATCCACATCACTATCTAGACATTTTCCATTCGCATCTGCAGGAAAACTCTCTTTGCCTTCTGAAATTAGAAAATATTCTTTAATGGAATTCAAAAATTTTAATTAGTAAACTAAAATTTTTACTGGGTGACCACTCCAACTTCAACAACAAAATTCCAAGCTATTTCTCGGGTTTCCAAGTTAACGTTTAAGCGTTTACATTAATAATTATTCAATACTTTATTATATGAATTTTATTAAATTATATATATTAAATTTATTATATAAATTTTGAAATGAATTAAACATTTTAGAAAGCCATGATAAAATATATAATGTAAATTATTGTAAAAATAATTTCAGACTTCACAACCCAAAATGCTCTCAAAACAGTTCATTCCTAAGATTTCAAGTCGAAATAAATTGCATTTTCAACAAAATAGTGGAATTTTCAACCAAAAAAGATCAAATTTCCACAGAGGAGTCGAGTTTTCTAGCTAAAACGTCGAATGTTTTACAAAAGAATTTTACTTTCAACTCGAAAAGATGAATTTTCAACTACGAAAACTGAATTTTCAACCAAATAGTTGAATTGTCAAACAAAAAAAGTATTTTTCAACCAAACAGTTGCATTTATAACCAAATAGTTGGATGCTCTAGCCAAAAAGACGAATATTTTAGAAGACAGTTGAAAAAGATGAAATTTCAACCAAAAAATGATGAATTTTCAATATAAAAGGATGAATTTTCTATCTAAAAAGATTAATGTTCAACAAAGCGTTTGAATTTTCGATAAGAAAAGATGATTTTTTAAGAAAATAGTTGAATTTTCAACAAAATAATTAAAATTTCAACCAAATAGTAGAATTTGTAACCAAATGAGATGAATTCTGCACCAAAAATAATAAAGTAGACTTTTAAAATTTAAAAATTAAGTTTAAACCATAAAAGATGAATGTTTAACAAATCCGTAGAATTTTCAACAAAAGAATGAAATTTTCCATTAAATAGTAGAATTTGTACTGAATTCTCAAACAAAAATATATCTAATGGTAGACTTTAAAAAAAAAAAAGAATTCACTTTCAAAAAAAAAGGATGAATTTTCAATCCAAAAGGTATCCCTATATTATAACTTTAGAATGACAATTATTTGTAATTAATTATATAAATTTAGGTTACCTGCTATGTTATACTATGTTAAATATCTATAAAGGTAGTTTGCGTTCTCAAATGTAAAAGGAACTTTAGTATGTGAACAATCCATCAACACATGTTTTAAATTTTCAAATATACAGTATCTTAAATATAAAAGGGTATTTTATGTTTTAACGGAGATGTTTGGTAACACATCAGCGAGATGATGTCTATTGCAAAAGTAAAAAAAAGTCTGACAAATTCCCGGGTTAAAAAAAATTCCCCGCCTTTTCCCGTTGCTTAAAATTCCAAGCTAATTCCCAGTTTTCCCGGTCAATAGTCACCCTGTTTTAAACTTAATTGTTCAAGCTGCAATAATAAATGTAATCTGACCTTGGAAGGCCATGGGCCAATGAATAAGATACAAATCTAAATATTCAAGGCGAAGGTCACTGAGAGTTTTTTTCAAGGCTGGTTCTACAAGATTTGGTGAATGTTGAGTGCACCAAAGTTTGCTGGTGATAAAAATATCTTCACGTTTGATAATTCCTTCCTTAAACTTTGAACTTAAGGCCTCGCCAATCTCTTTTTCGTTATCGTAAACAGGGGAGCAATCGATATGTCGATATCCAACATCAATTGCATTTTTGACGGCTTCTATGACTTCGTTCACCTTAGACTGATTAAACATATTTTTATCAGCAATTATAATTATCATTTTCATTTTTAATTTGATTCAAAGATTGAAACCGCAAGGGAGAATTTTACTTCTATATCTTAAATTGCAGCATCAGTTAATAATTTATTAACTATTTTTAAAGAACTATTCTGACAGAAAACAAGTTTAATATAAGAAGAAATTCACCTATTGGCAAAAATAAGAGAATATACTGTTTGTAATTCCTGCGGCTTATCAACCGGCTTACTATTGTTATTGTTCATTAGTGTATTTCGAAGTCATTGTTTTGTACAAAGTTGTGTGCTAGTTTGTTTATCTAACTTTTGCTTTGTGAATTAATCAAATTTTAACATTGTATTTCACATTATTCAATTTTCATTTCTAAACCTGGAATAAATCAGAAATCGTCTATTTTAAAAATGATATTTAAAAAAAAATTAAGAACGTTTTATATTTTATTTCAGTTATTGCACTTTTCAATTTAACCCAATTTTTTTATTTCAATATTTTGAGGTTAAAACTGGTTTGATTACTGTTGTGATGATTTGTATGCCTACAAATTGTTAATGGTTACCTTCCATGTTCCGAGGCCAATAATTGGAGCCTGATTTCCATTATTAAATGTCACTATTTCATTTTTCACCATTTCGAAAAAATTAGGATATTTAGAGAGAATTTCAATTCGAGTATATAGGTGGCGTAGATGATATCCAACAGTTTTCCAGCGCCTTTGTACTTTGACATTGGGAAATATATTTACGATTCAAGTAATACTTCATCCAATCACGTGACGCCAACTAAGACAATTTTTTACCTCATTGGAACACCTATTCTCAAGCGCCAGCTCCCCTTCCCCAACAGGTAGAAACTAAAGAGGAAGACCTGTTTTTGTTGCGCGCACTCTCCATGACTATCGACTAGAGAACTTCGTATAAAAACTGAAAATTTCGCTGATAAATATAAAGTTAATAAAAATAACACTAAGGAAGATTATTAAATATAAGAAAGGTATTAATTAAAAATAGGTATATCTAGAAGGAATTACTAATCATAAGAAAAAAACAAGGGTTTCATTTTTAAAAGATTTTTTTTATTTCCATTGGAACGTGAATACAAAATTATGAATTAATAAAATTCAAGACTCGACTGAGTTTAGAGTTTGGAAAACTTGTAGCTGGAAGACTTGATATGCTGGATGAAGGGGACTAAACCTCGCAAATATTACGCCACAGCTTATTTAATTAAAAAATATATTATTTCCAAAAATATTAATTAAATATAACGTAATATTTTAAAGATGTCTAACGTGAAAGTGGCAGTTAGAATGGAATGTTGAAAGGGTAGTGCTTCGATATCTCGGTTCTGAAAACAAAAAATTACATTTTCAAATATTTTTCTTTAATATTTCAAAATTGGTAAAAAATGAAGATTGTCGAATAAATTATTCAGAAAAAAGGTACAAAATGTTCGAAACTTTAGAAACTCCATACTAAAATAACAGAAAGACCTCAATAATTTTAAAGCCTTTACATTTTAAATAATTCAATTTTCAACTTTGCATTGTTAATTCTTACAAGCTTTTAATTTAAAACTGTTAATTCTAAACATTTAAATGGTTCAGTTTTAAATGTTAAACCTTTTAATTTTCAAAGGCTTTCTAATTTTACGTTTGTATTTAATTTAAAAACTGGCATTGTCCGTACAAATTTACACTAGGGTGACCACCAGGAATCAACATTTTGAATTCTTAAAACGCTACCCTTCAATTTTTTTCCATTTGATGAAAAAATCCGAATTTACTTTATTTTTTATGGCAGATGTTGATTTGTATAATGTAAAAATTTGAAGATACAAAATTTTTTCATTCTTTGAAACTGTTTCAGGTTTATTGAAGAATAAACCGGAAAATCTACAAAACGAAGGAAAATTCTTTTGAGGTCTTTATTGGCCTCTAAACATACAAATTTTAATAGTTTTATTAGTAGTTTCAATAAAATTGACTAAAGTTCTGAAATAATCCCTAAAAAAATTTTAAATGATAATATAAACCTAGACTTTTATATGCCTTACATGGAGAATAATACCAATAATGAAACAACATTTTTATTTATACATGGGAACCAAAAAAATTAATAAAGTTTAAAAAAAAATTAAAAATGCACATTTGTGTAGTGTGAAGGTAAGTATAGTAATTCAAAAATAATTTTTGTCCGTTATTTAACTGGAAAAGATGGAAGAAAATTGAACGCGCCAAACCTTCTCCAGTTAAATTATAGGGATACATTATTTTTGAACTACGATAGTTACATTTCAACTACAGTAATTGTGAATTTTTTAACTTTTTTTTAATTAATGGTTTTTTTTCGTGACCAGATATTATTCTTTAATTTTGTTACTATTGGGGTTATTATGCATGTACGGCACGTATAATTTTACGTTTATATTTCCATGAAACAAATCTTGAGGTATTATTTAAGCGTATTTAAACTAGAAACTTTTATTCGTTTTATTTATTTACTCAATAAAGACATCACCACAAATTTCATTTCTTTCTTAAGAAATTTAGGGTTATCCTTTAATAAAATTGAAGAAATTTCAAGGAAAATAATTTCTTACCTTTGTACGTGATAAAAATAAAATAATTTTTGACCTAAAACGAAATAACGAAAATCTTAAATAATTTTCAAAAAACAAAGTAAATAGTAGGACATTTTTTAACATCAAAAAGGAGAAAATTGAGGGGTAGCCTTTAAAAATGTTGATTCCTAATTGACACCCTAATCTGCGCAGACAAATTTTCAGTTATAAATCAATTCTTTCAACTTGAAAGAGATCCAGTAATTGAAGATATTTCTTATCTGTCACTTACCCGAACATAGGGCAAATTCTACCGTTGCAATCAAAGGAATCGATGTAAGCGATATCATCAGCGGTGAGCTTGAAATCAAAGACTTCGCTATTTTCTGCTATGCGAGCTTTTGTTACTGATTTCGGAATTACGACATGACCACGATCGATCTGAAACGAATAATAAAATCTTAATCTCATTACATCTGTCGCTATTATTGATCCAAGTCATCACAAATAATTCTTAAAAAATAATAAGCAAATTTAAAAATACATGTAGGCGTTTGAATACTAATTGAGATTACATTATTAGCAGATTGATCCCTACGTCAATAAATTCGGAGGACGAACCTGGTAGCGAATAAGAACTTGAGCTACAGATTTCTTATATTTCTTCGCAAGCTCTTGGAGTTTTTTGTCATCCATAAGTTTTGGATCATCAGGCTTCGCCCATGGTCTGTCTGGAGAACCAAGAGGACTGTACGCAGTAATAACGATTCCCTTTTCTTTGCAGTAATCTGATAATTTCTTCTGATTTAGGTAGGGATGACACTCGATCTGAAAATAATCAAATTCGTATTTAATATCAATTTTTAGACCCAACGAAACCAGATATTGAACAAATTAATTTGAAATTTGGAATCCTTTAAAAAATACAACATTTTTCAAGTAGGAATGGTTACAATTTAATATTACTATTTACTATCCTAAAAGATAAAAATAATCAAAGGGAAAATAGTACCTGATTCGTGACTGGCTTAATTGTGGAGTTCTTCAGCAATCTATCGATTTGTTCAGAGTTGAAGTTACTGACGCCGATATTTTTCGTTAATTTCTTTTCGAAAACCGCTTCCATTGCTTTCCAAGTATCGAGGTAATCTACGCTGTCATCGAGTAAAGGCAAGCCTTCAGGAGTTTTAGGGAAATTATCAGAGCCATCCTTGTAGGCAAAAGGCCAGTGAATCAAGTAAAGATCCAAATAATCCAAGCCAAGATCCTCCAGGGTTTTTTTAATCGCAGGCTCGACAAGTTCTTGTTTATGATAAGTGTTCCATAATTTACTAGTGATAAAGAGGTCCTCTCTTTTTACAACACCTTCAGCGATTTTTGCCTTAATCGCTTCACCAACTTCCTTCTCGTTTGCGTAAACGTGGGCACAATCAATGTGCCTGTAACCGATGTCAATGGCATCTTTAACTGCCTTTGTTACTTCACCGGGCTGGGACTGAAAATTTAAATTAGTCATGAAATTTCGCAAAAATAGTACATGTTTCTATCTTTGGGTTATGAATAAATAAATAGAAAAAGTGATTCCCTGGAAGTCTTGTAGAAGGAAAGTTTTCTATAAATCCTAATTAGATTTAACGATTTTAGAAGTATTTTTGTTTTACAATATTTATGCAATATTTTCAATCAAATAAAACTGTTTTAAAACATTTTGTACTCCCTACATGATATTAATGTTCAATTCAGAAAAAAATTTGTTATGAATAGTTGAATAACTTAAGACATTTTCCTTAGTTAAATTTTAAATATCGGTGCTTCATAAAATCATCAAGAACAATTTTATCATTCTAACTACATGATGCAAATTCCATTTTTGATTATCGTTATCATAATTAAACTTTCAATAACCTATAATTAATCGTGTTCTTTAAATTTAGCTCCAATTTTGTAGGGATAAATTTGAGATAAACTTTTCACATTACACTGAACACCGCACGTCACGTTATACTAAAAAAAATGATTAGGATAAATAATCTAATACATTACTGTACGCTGTAATCATTGTAAAAACGAATTTATGATAAACTCGATTCTGTGAAACTATATTGTGTAATGAGCTCTTGATAAAGAAATGTTAAATAAAGATTCCATTTAAAAGAGAAGTTGAAGTGAATGATAAATTAATTAAAATTTATTTTTCATTTTATTTGACACTTGACTAAGATTTAAAGTCATTAAAATTATAGGATACAATTTGCAAATTAATATAATTTTAAAATGACTACAACATTATATTTAAAAAAAGTTTGTGAAAAGAATAGAAGTTTGAGCCCGCATTTCCGAGAAGCAGCTTGGAAATTTCCGATGTCTCGATTTGGGACACCTTGGGGATTCGACTGTATACATACATCAATTTTTGTCGAATCATTTACATACTTAATTGACTCACAAAATTCATCGAAGCTCAAGTTTTACCTCCTAGAAGGGATTTTTTTTAACGCCGAAATATATCGAATGGCAGAATGAGCAAAATAAACTTCCTTCATAGATATGACTAAGAAACCGATCCTTTCAGAACGGAAACCAAGCCTACGGTTTAAAAATTTTCAAAAAGATTTTAGGAAACAAAATGTCTAACAAAACCATCTTATGTAATAAAATACATAAAAAGGCGTATCAATGAAAAGTATTCTTTTAACCATCTAGATTTCCGACTCATTAGACAGGTCCCGGATCGAAAAGAAGGCTTAAAAAAGTCGCATAAAATTACAAAATAAACTTTAAAGTTAAAACAATTTTTTAGCAACAGTCATTCAACTTGAAGGATTCTGAATCTGGGTTTAAAACATTTCTTTCTGAACTGTTATACTTGTCAACTTGGATTATTTAAAATGAGAGATGTTTATGATTTACATTAATTTTGAAATTCAGGAATATTCATTTTCAACATTTTAATCTTAAAATTACTCAACAATGAATTTGATACTGTATAATTTCAATATGAGATATCGATTTTTTCTGTTAAATTAAATCACTCCTTGATTGGTCACAGAAATAATATAAGGTTACACCCCTATCCCTTTTCCAACGCCTCACAGGGGCGTGAAGGCACCCCTGTGAATGGTCACACTCCCACCCCTTTTCCAACGCCTCATGGGGGGGGGAACCCTGTGACTGGTCACGGAATTAGGTATTTTCATTTTAACCACCAGCTAACTTCACTTCGTTGAGTGCTGAGGGGGAAAACCATGGACCAAATGCATGCCCAAGATAGCACAACAAACTCCATGAAGATTTCCTGAAACGTACAATGTAAGGTTGGGAATATTGCATTGAAAGGTTAGGGTAAGTAATTCGGTCAATCAAGAAAATGTCCGTTTGTGAGGGAATGTTGCATGTCAAGTTTTAGAACAGTTTGGAAGATTTATTTAACCTAATTCGGCGCGCAGTAGTTTTCTATGGAACCTATGGCTGCGCAGTATTTTTTTTTGAGGCTCCTAGGATACCACGAGACACACGTATCATGATTATTTTCCATATTTATAAAAAAAAGAAAAACCAAAAAATAATAAAATTTTTTATTATTTTTTGGTTTTTCATTTTTTCAAAAATATGGGAAATAATCATGATACATTTATCTGGTGATATGCTAGGAAAACTATTGCGCATCGAATTAAGCTAAATGAATCTTCCAAACTGTCCTGAAACTTGCCGTGCATCATTCCCTCACAAGCAAACATTTTCTTGATTGACCGAACCTTGCCTTAACCTTTCAATGCAAGTTTCAGGAAATCTTCACGGAATGTTTTGTGCTATCTGGGTGGGACAAAACTTTATTTCTGTAATATCTTCGCAATGAATGATAATTCTTATCATTTTATTATTTCATTAAATAATTCTTGAAAAATAAAAACAATTTTTCAAATACATTTATATAGAAAAATTAGCTTTTACGAAGATATTAGCAAAATAGGGCAAAAATGGACAGAATCCCATGCAATGCATTTGGTCCATTGATTTCCCCTCAGCACTTAACGATGTGAAGTTAGCGGGTGGTTGAAGAGAGAAAATACCTAATTGAAAGAAGTAAAAAAATCGATATATTGAAAACTATTCGAGATATCGATTTCAAACTTTCAGATTCGTGTATCGTAATCTTGCAAAAAAAGTTAACTTTTAACCAAGAAAGATGAATGTTTAATTCCATCAGGACAAATTTTGTATCCAAAAAGGCAAATGTTAAACAAAGCAGTTGCATTTTGGACGAAAAAGGTTACTTTTTAACAAAATAATTGCCAAATGGTGGAATTTTGAACTGGAAGAAATTAAACCTTAACCAAAAACAGTTGCATTTTTAACCAAATGGTCGAATTTTCAAACCAAAAAGACGAATATTTTTCAAAACAGATGAACTAGCAGCCTGGAAAGTTGAATTTTCAACAAATAGATCATCTTTAACCAAGAAAGATGAATTTTGAACAAAATAGTCGAATTTTTAATCAATAAAATGAACTTTCGACCAAATATAGTTGGATTTTCTTAACGGGTTCTATTAATTAAGTTCGCTCTTATGCGAAAAAAAGAGAAAAAGGCGAAATTTCTTGAAAAGAGGGGGAAAAAGAGGAATACTTTTAAAAAGGAGACTAGGGGAAAGAGTACCAAGAATGTAACTGAATTTGAAATTAATTGATTTTAAACGTTTTCGACTTGAAAATGGCCAACGTTATTCAATTTTTAATGTTCTAAATGAAAGTGGTACTATTTTTTTTAATTTCAATTAAAAAAGTTTCTTTGTGTTTAAAATCGAAACTAAGTAAGCAGGAAAAAGTAAATTAAAACATGATATAAGCACCTTAAATCACAAGGAAAAATGGAGAATCTTCTATACGTTGAGACCAGGGCTGAGCTTGATATAGAAAATCGGCCAGGGGAAAATGGTCAAAACAAATGGTTGAGAATCAGGAAGGCAGGTTACTAACCGTTAATAACCAGGCCTGGTAACAACTCATAGTATTTTCGACCCAAATTCATATTTTAATATCAAAGTGAAAATAAAAAAGATGCGCATAAAAAAAATTGGGAAGCGTTCAAATTTCAAAGAATGGAAATTGAAAAAAACATTATTTTTTAAGCACTGCAATGTAATTTTTGAAAAACTTCCTTTAAGTAAAATTATTACAAGCTTATAAATTGCAAATATTTTATAGAGATATTATTACATATTACGGTATTTGAAAATACCGCGGTGCCTATACATATTATAAAATTACTTTTTTTTTACCTAAGTCAGTTCTAAGATTAGCTCGCAGTAAGTAAGTTATTTATCAGCAAATATCTGTTTTATATAACCAACATGAGAGTGGAAAAATCCTGGTAGATGAAAAGAATAATTTACACTTGATGACCTTGTTGGATCGTTGGATCTTTGAATTTTTACGATTCTTTCAATACAAATAATCTATTTGAAGTAGGTATCTTCTGCTCGCTCTCTATTAGTAATATTCGTGACAAATTATCAGGAATAAGTACATATTAGCGTATTTCCTCAATCTTCATTTCACTGAATATTTTCTAAATCTTGAAAAACAAAACCGCTTTTTTTAGGTTAGGTTATTAAACCGTTCTTTATTTTTGACCACCAAAAACAAACAAAAACTAACAAACACGTACAGTTTAAGACAAAAATTTGAAATCTCTCCAATTTGTTAAATTGAAAAAGTTCAAAAAACCCAACTGTCAGTTTACTTTTCATTTTCCACCTTACCTTCCAAGTTCCCAGACCGAAAATCGGAATTTCGTTTCCGTTGTAGAATTTCACGTTTGGTACGTTTAGGACCATTTTACTTCTTAATAAAAAGTTCACTTTAAAATCGATTGGCAAAAATGTGTGCTAGTGAGGGGTAACACTCGACTACATAAAACTGAAAGGAAGCTGAATGAACGATTGAATGGAATGAATCAAACTGGAAAAAAACTTCGCGCAAGAATCAAGATTCGTAAGTTTGGTGGTATTGCGTGATTCCCCCACTGGGGCTCACATTAGCCATTGCGCTTGCGCCTTTAATCTAATTTGGAAGGGTTGTGTCCATGTGAGTAAATGATAAAACATAGTTGCATAATGTATACACATCTTATCTACAGAGCCATACACAATCCATTGTATATATGTGTGAAAGGCCAACACTTCCAATCAACGAATATCCAGAATATCTGGCGAAAACTAACTCCGTTTAAGGATCTCTATTGCGTGGAAAAGTACTGAGAGTTCGTTCAAGACTGTACAGCCTATTAGCAAGAGGGTGATGATGCTATCGGGGGCTGCAATTCGAACGGAAGAACCGCATTTAACGGACGTCTGTGATTTATAATGTTTCATTTGATAGATCCCTTAAATTAAAGTAACAATCTCATACATATTAGCATGAGATCTGCAGAGAGTACATTCGAATTTCGAACTATGTACTATCTGAATTTGAAAACGTTCGAATTTAATTAAAATCATTTGAATTTGAAACAATGAAACTGTGCTGAGGATTTTTTGCTCAAAGGCGAACTGAATTAATATAGAAACCAATAATAAAATACAACTTGATTTTGTTAAAAGTTCATTCTTTTTGTTTGAAAAGTCTACTATTATATCTTTTTGGTTCAGAATTCATCTCGTTTGGTTAAAGATTCTACTATTTGGTTTGGTTTGGTTTCTAAGTCATATTTTTTAATTGGTTACAAATTCAACAATTTGGCAGACAGATAAACTATTTTGTTGACAAATAACTTTTTTGTTGAAAATTAATGTTTTCGAGTTACAAATTCAATTTTTTGTAGAAAATTCACCTTTGGTTTCTCTATTTAAAAATCTTACTTCGGATCCTATATGTAGGATCCTAATAATGTCCTACGTCGTAACCGACGTCGAAACCTACGAAGAATCCTACGAGTTACAACAAAAAATTTCTTTTTTAACTACCCTGCAAGAAACGTAAAATTCAAAAGTATTGTTTCGCATTCACGATTTGTTTCCGTGAAGTCTGTTATGCGTCAGTTTCGCATTGGAGGTTAGCCGAAAACGTTTAAATGCGATACTTCTTATATAACATTAAATTCCTGAATGCGTTTGAATACGAACGATAACAATTTTTGCACGCAATGCTTTTTAATGCGAGACTTCACATTCGTTTTAATGCTTTCTAATGCGACCGAATAAGAGAAAATTTCAGAGCGAAATGAAAACTTTTTAAATCGAGAGTTCGCATTACTTTGAATCCTTTTGAACGCGAAAGAATGAGACACATTTTTTGAGCGAGGTAAAAACTTTTCAATGCGAAAGTTCGCATATGTTTAAATACTTTTGAATGCGATAGAATGAGGCGAAATTTTTTATCGAGTGAAAACTTTTTAATGCGAGAGTTCGTACTGGTTTGAATACTTTTCAATACGAATTAATGATGGAAATGTTTCGGTTGAGTGAAAACTTTTTAATACGAAAGTTCGCATTAGTTTTAATGATTTTAAATGCGATCGAATGAGAAGAATGTTGTGCGTGAATTGAAAACTTTTTAATGCGAAATGTCGCATTGGTTTAAATTTTGCAAATTCCAAAAGTTATTGGAATACTTTTGAATGCGTAACCGCGGATTAAAATTTTATTCAATATTTTATAAAATGTTTATTTATTTATTAATATTTATATATTTATTTTACATTATTTAAAAAAAGTTTTACAATAAACAGGAACCGCTTGATTACTTTTATACTTCTAAATGCAGAAGATCCACAACTGCCATCTCGCATTCGGCGTCTTGAAGTTTAATGCGAACCAATACTTTGTAATGCGAATCATCGACAGTGCCGTTTCGCATTCAGCGTGATGAAGGGTAATGCGAACCAGTACGAACTAATACTTTTAAAATCTTTTTTTCGGAACAGAAAACAGAATTGAGTCGCATTCAAAATGTCAATACATTTTAATACTTTTCAATACGACGTTTTTTGCAGGGTATTAACTATATTACCTAGCTATTCATTTTTTAATTAATTGTGAAGTTTTAAGAATAAATTAAATATTGAACAGTGTTAATTACATATTATAACCTTTTCCACGAAGTACTCTATCGCACATAAGTATAGTACTACGTATATATAGTATATACAGAGAAGTTGTAGGCTCCGGAAGCTACGATCATGGTTCCTTAAAGCAACCAATCCCGACGCAACTGGAACGTGTACGTCATCCACTTCTGCTCCTTCTGTCAGATGGTAAGCAAGAGCGGGAAATTTACGCGAGATAACATGGTGCAACACTGTTCCTTGGGGTCAGGTCTCTAACCGCGGATGATCTTACGCGGCAGACGGGACAGTTGGAGATTAAGGTTTCACATCTGGTTACTTTTTTAGAGCTACCAATCTTTCTAGAATGTTATGAGGAACAGTGTTGACGGACCAGATGAAGTGATCCCAGAAGAACATCCTTTTGCATCCGGCTCGCGATGGACTGAGCCTGACTCTGGCAAGCCGGAATCTTGTTGAGTTGGCTAATAAATGAAGCTTTCATACCTCCAAAACCGCCGATTATGAGAACTACAAGATGGACATTGTAGCCTTGGTACAGTCTGCTCAGCTCGAAAAGAAGTGTCCGTTTTTCTTCCTCCTTTGCCGTGATATTACCACCCAGTGGGCACAAAACCATGAACATCCCAAGAACGTCCTTAGGACGTTCCTAGATCGTCCAATGTCAGTCCAATCAACGTCTCAAAGACGTCCAATGTCTTAAATATGTTCTAATGACGTCTTAAAGACATAGGACGTTCTCGGGACATCTTTCGTACTGACATTAGATGTCTTCAGAGCATCCCTAGGATGTCCAAAAGACATGTTCCAAAAGACGTGTTAGGGATGTCCCGAAGACTTCTCTAGGACATCCTTAATTTTTTTGCCTACTGGGCATTGGCTGGTGCCAAGAATTCAATCACGTAAATGATCTTGTTCTTCAGATCTTGGAGGACAATATCAGGCTTCGTAGCACTGCGTTGAGTTTTGGAGAATGAGAAATTCCGGTAGATCTTACACTGATCATTCTCCACAAGGGACTCGAGTTCCCCTGGGCGTATGACAAGACAGGCAATATATCAACACCATATAAGTGCCTAAAACGGTAATGTAACACTTTCAGAGCCGCATCGTGTGTATGTACCCGTAGCGTGCATATTTTGAGCATCCACTAAGAACATGTCCAAGTGTTTCTGGCTCTTGCTTGAACGCTCGGCAGTTGGTATCGATATGTATATGTTTCTCCAATATCAAGATGTTGAATGGTATTTCCGCCTATGAGTTGAACATCCTGATCGTGACGCGATGATGTCCCAGTGGGCAAGAAAATTAAGGATGTCCTAGAGACGTCTTCGGGACATCCCTAAGCCTTATTTTGGAACATGTCTTTTGGACATCCTAGGGATGCTCTTAAGACGTCTAATGTCAGTACGAAAGATGTCCTGAGAACGTCCTATGTCTTTAAGACGTCCTTAGGACATCTTTAGGACATTAGGCGTCTTAGAGACGTTGATTAGACTGCCATTGGACGTCTTAGAGACGTTGATTGGACTGCCATTGGACGTCCTAGGAACATCCCGAGGACGTTCTTAGGATGTTCATGGTTTTGTGCCCACTGGGGTAGTTTCTAGTCTTCCTTGGTGTAGCTGGACGCAGGCACACTTGTCCAGTCCGAAGCTCATGCCAATCGCTTTAGAGTACCTATTTACCGCCTCCACAAGGTTGTTAAGGTCCTCTTTCGAGGAAGCAGGTTGACCTTATATTCTCTTCTGGTTGGCGGGCCACATAGGTATCCAGAGCTTTTGCCTCGAAGCACAATAGATAGAGGCAAAAGGGAAATGCAGAAAAGTATCGGACCTAGAGAGTCTCCTTGGAAGACCCCCCTCTTATATGTGATATAGCTTGTAGTCACTTGTCTTTTGTCAGATGTTATGACAAATCTTGTCCGCCACAAGAGCATAAGCTCTTTTATGCATGTCACTATTTTTGGATGCACCTCCAGGCACTCAAGGAGCTTAATAAGTAGCTCATGGTTCGTGTTATCGAATGCCTTACGGTAGACAATCCAAGCCATGGACAGATTGCGTCGATACCTGATCGAGTCCTGGGTAATACACCTGTCTATTAACAGGTTCTCCCTGCAACCTGCCAGACCTCTCTTGCATCCACGTTGTTCAACTATTGCACTCCATACCAGCTCCATAGATGTTAATATCCTCTCTTTGAGGATGCCAGTGAATAGCTTGTAGCTGGTGTTTACCCTGTAAAAAGGAGAGCATTGAAGTAGATTATATGGCATTGAAAAAATCGTACACTTTAATGCCTATAAATCCAAACAAATTCCGTTTTTGTCCGAATGCGCTTCATGGCATTAGACAGTTTTCGTTCGAATCATTTTGAATCACACACAAAAATTATGGCATTAAAGTGGCTTCTTTGTGATGCCGTTGATTTAATGCCATTAAATGCACTTGAATGACCGTATCAGTTTAATGCCATGCAATGCCTTCAGCGATCGAAGGCATAGAATGGAACTAATGCCGTTCAATGCTGTTGAATTACCAAATAAGTCGAATGCCATTTAATGCTTTTTCCGACCGGATATATCGAATACAATCAATGCATTCGAATGCCGTTAAATCAACATTCGGACAAAAACGGAATTTGTGTTGATTTATAGGCATTAAAGTGTACAATTTTTTCAATGCCATATAATCTACTTTAATGCTCTCCTTTTTACAGGGTAAACAAGCGATGGGCCTGTAGTTCTTTGGAATTGACAAATCTCCGGTCTTAGGGATCAATACCGTGCGTCCTTCCACTAGCCACGGCGGGAAGGGTTGTTCTCCGTTTAAGAAAGCAGTAAATATACGAGCTACCCAGTGGGCAAGAAAATTAAGGATGTCCTAGAGACGTCTTCGGGACATCCCTAAGCCGTATTTTGGAACATGTCTTTTGGACATCCTAGGGATGCTCTTAAGATGTCTAATGTCAGTACGAAAGATGTCCTGAGAACGTCCTATGTCTTTAAGACGTCCTTAGGACATCTTTAGGACATTGGACGTCTTAGAGACGTTGATTGGACTGCCATTGGACGTCCTAGGAACATCCCAAGGACGTTCTTAGGATGTTCATGGTTTTGTGCCCACTGGGATCCTATATTTCTTGAAATTTGAGATTCAAAACGCATTCGAATACACCAAAATAATTTCAAAATCACTATAAATGAATATCTTGAAATACCTGAAATTTTTTTTGAAATTCAATGAAGCAACTCTGTTTTCCTGAATAAATTTGTTGAAATTTGATAAAGAATTATATATACATATATCAAGCTTTTCCTGCTTGAAATATTGGAATTAAAATAATTAAAATAATTGAATTGAAAATATAATAGGTTTTAGTGAAAAATATATAAACATATCAAGCCCCCCCCCCCCCCCCCCCGCTTCTTTATCATTCAGTGTTATTTGAAGTTTTTAGCTTTAGAAATCATATTTTATCGCAAGATTAATAGAAAATTGGTATACAGTACTCATCTAAAAAATAGGCTTCAATATTTTCTATTTTCTTTCCAATTTTTAGGTTACACTTGAGTTACACGGTTAGAAATCATTTAAGAAATTGTTTGTATTATATATATATATATAGTATGTACTTTAAAGTCATAGTGTAATAGTAGAAGTAGGGTACTTCATCGAAAAAGCTTATAATAATTAACACTTTCAAAATTTTAATTTAATGTTACAACTTACAAATATCATATGTAAATTACAATTCAAGTACCTACGTACTAGCTACAAGTTCACACAAAATTTATTCCGAAATAAAATTTTTGCAGGATCCTACTGTCCGTCCGAAACGTTTAGGCACCGCGATTTTTGTACAGATTTTCGCGAAAATCTCAGCAGAAAAAAAATCTAAAAATATGGGACGGTGCCTAAGCTTTTTGGACGGACAGTAATAGTTTCCGATGGAGGATTCTGCGTAGGTTTCGACGTCGGATTTTTCAGTGAGGTTGAACATTCATTCTTTTGGTAAAAATATAATTTTTTTTGTAAAAAACTCAACTGTTTGTTCGATGAAAATTGTGGTTTTTTGTTGAAATTTCGTCTTTTTCGGTAGAAAGTTAATCTTCTTCGTTGAAAATTCATCCTCTTGGTTGCAAATTCAACTATTTTGGTAGAAAATTCAACTATATGATTGAAAATTCATCTTTTTGGTTGAGGATTCAAATATTTGGTTAAAAATTGATCTTTTGGTTAAATTCAACTGGTTGAAAATTGTTTTTTTTTTTTTAATGAAAATTAATTTTTTTTAAGTGAAAATTTAACTATTCTACTTTTGGATGAAAACTGATATTTTTACTTTAAAAATTCATATGTTTTGTTGAGAATTTGTCTTTTGGTAATAAATTAATCTTCTTGGTTGAAAATTCATCTTTACAGGCTGAAAATTCTACTGTAATTCATCTTTCTTGTTGAGAATTCATCTTTCTTGTTGAAAATTCATATTTTCTTATTCATATATCTTTTTTGGTTAAAAATTAAACAATTTTGTTAAAAATGCAATATATTTTGACTTAAAGTCTCAGGACTTTAAAACGTTTCATATTGAATTCAATATGGTATCTACATTTATTTTATTTAAAATAATATATTCTTCTATTTTCCCTTATTTTCGTGAACAATCACCCTATTTTCCCTGGTTTAAGAGCATTTTTGGCTGTAAAGTCTCCTATTTTTACTACGTTATTATACAAAATCTATCAAATAAATCTCTTTAAATAAACTTTTAAATTGCTGAACAATTCAATTGAAATCTGTTATAATTGAGATAATTTCGATCTTCGAATTAGCAATAAACATATTCCAAGTTTTTAAACTTTTTAATTTCACAAAAATTACTTTCCAAGTTGACTTGGAAAGTGAAACAAAGTGTATTTGAAAATTAATTAATAATTAATTTTAAAACCAGTTCAAATAATTCAAATTTCAAAACAAGAAAATTAATTTCAAAAACTAAAAAACTTCCAAATTTATTATAGATAATAATTTTGAATACAGAAATCCTTTGAGGTTTAAGAATTACTTAGGTAGATACAAAGAGTAGAAATTTTAATTTTGAAGAGAAGTCCATAAATGTACAACTTTCAAACCTTCTACTCTATCGTCTATTTTCTATATATAAAACTAAATTTATTTGGGCCTTATAATATGATTTCCTTATATTTTTGGGTCTTATGATTATGGGAATTACAATTTTGAGACTTGTTATTTTGGGACTTATGACTAATAGTGTTTGGTACAAATCAGTACGACTAAGAAATTATGGAGCATCAGCAAGTAAACAACAGTTAAATCATAATCCGATTAGTCCAAAGAAATATAATTTTTATTTTATTTTCAATATTTTTATCAATACAATTATTATTATTATTATTATTATTTTATTGATATTATTTTTATTTTGAAGTATAAAAAGTGTATTATAACAAAATTAATTTATTTGATAATAATTGAGAAAAAATATATATTTGATGTTATGAGTTTAATTTCTGGAATTTTCTTAGTTTCTTAAGAAGAAAATTAGAAACACAATATTAAGAAGTCAATCTGTGCAAAAATTTATTTTTGAAACAAAAAGGCTAAGAACCATTGTGAATCCAAAAATCAGTTGCTTTGAAAAAACACATTCAAAAAGTTCATTGTCTGGCTACGACTTTTTTTAAACAAATCTCTCTTTTTACATAACAATATTTTTTCACGATAATAAAACATGTATTATCATACTATTATATCTTAGGTGGTACTGATAATAAATTCAAATCATTTCATATGTTTTGCTAGTTTAGCGATAACGTATTATTTTTCTCTTCATATTGCATAATAATTAAGTCATAAATCATGAGACCGAGAGAATGATATCTAATTAAATTCAAGCTATGTATGCATTAAGCAATTTTATTCTCGAAGAGATGAATTCGTGAAGTAAAAATAAAATCAACTCATTTGTTTCAATGAATAAAAGCTTTCATTTTTTAATTCAATGGTTCAACAAATTAACACGAAAATATTTTTTATTCATGCTTTCTACATAAATAACATTCTTTAGTAAAAATTACAACAAAATAAATTTTACAAATTTGTAGAGTTGTCTTAATATATTAGAAAGCTGGTAGATAAAACAATCCCACATTCACCCTTGCTTTGTCTGTTAGATATACAAATATAAAACATGTAAGTACATCCTTTAAGGAATTAAATTAATTTTTTACGAGAAAATTCCGTGAATCTCGAAAAATTGTTTTATTCAAATTACAATTTTTTTCTTTCACAAAATTTACTCTTTCCTTATTTTTTCACTTTCTTTTACCAAGAAAAAAGTGAATACATACAGAACTTCTTTGGGAAGATTAGCTTTTTAGAATCTATAGAATTCTCCTTTGACCTTAGACTCCAAGTCACAACTTGGAGTCAATTTTTTTGAATCAGGGCAGAAACCGCATTCCATTCGTGAATCTGATTACGACACTTTTTACAAAAGGAAAGATAAAAATAGAAATAAAATAATAAAATGGAATCCAAAGCCACCCGAAACAGATGGGACAATAAATCTTTTTACAAGAATGAATTCCGCTACTCGAGGCACAATCGTAAAAATCATCTCCATAAAGGTTTAGTTGTGCTTGAGACAAATACATATCCAAATTCTCATCTATAATAAAAAAATATATAAATAATTTTACAAACCAAGAAATTTGTAATGCAATAAAATTATAATTAAAAATTGACATTAGATTTCAATGAAAATAATTATTCTTGTTTCGATATCGTATTGAAAAAACTTCTTAATCTTACCTTTATCGTTGCGAATGAAATCGACTGCAGAAAAAAGATACCTACAGATACCAAAGAATCTTTTAACGTTTTGAAAGTTTCGCATCCAATCACCCAGAAAAGAAATTTTTGCTTTCGACTGCAAATCGAGAAAAACATTTATAAACTAAGATTATATTCTTAAGCATACATTAATAACGGCCCTTTCTCTAATTACTAATTTCTATTCTGTACAAAATCGGTTTTAAAATTTATTTGTTAAAAAATAATTAAAAAATTTTCCTAGCAAAAAAGCAAACCTTAGATCCATTTAGAGAAATAATACTTTCGCCATTTTCTAAATTATTTCCATCAGGCTCTAAAGTCGAGACAGAACGACGAATTTTATTTTTGGCAGAAATTTTCTGCTTCGATCTTCGAAAAATCATAAAATTCACGACACTGATGAGAATCCTTTTGAGAATTAATTCTTTGGGATCAGTGCAGTTTTGTAAATCCTCTAACGAAATTAATTCGCCAGCGGCTTGACTATTCATCAAATCCATAAGCATCCAAGTCACGGAAGATTTGCTCTCGAAACATAACAAATTTTCTAGGTCGCTTCGCAAAATTTCTAAACTCCTTTCACTGAAAATATCCTTAAATCTCTTTTTCACTCGAGGTTTGTAGTCCATTTTTAAGAGAATACAGCCAATCATCATACAAATTAAATTTAAAACTTGAGTTAAAAGGCTTCTATCGTATTTTACATTTTTTGAATCGTTAGTTGGAATCCCTTCAACATTTGGACTTAACGTCATTTTTGAAGAGAAATATGTACCTGTAAGAAATTTGTAATAAATTTTTGTTTTGTAGACTATTCTTCTGCAAAGTGAATTATTTTTACTTTCTAAATATTATTACGTATTACAGAATTTAATCAATCTTTTCGCGAATTGAGCATTTGTTGAAAATTGTGGTTATTTCAAAATATTTTTTTACGGTTTTTTAACCTAATTTGCATTTTTCAAAATATAAAAAGTTTTAATAACTACTTATTGATAATAAAAGAGGAAAATTCGGTTTTATATGCAGGAATTTTTTTCGATTTACTTTTTACAACTGCATTTTGTATTATCTGGTCTTCCAATGGACGATTATTATTTATTAAAACTTATAATTTATATCTTAAATTTAAATAATTCTAAGTTTAATTATCTCCTTGATATACATCAAACTGATATACATTAAAAGTTCTGAGCTAATTTAATTTCTATTATTCTTTATTTGTAATATTTATGTTGTATTCTTCTAACTGCTTCTAACCTCGAAAAAATCGACGTAAAAAAAGAGAATCAAGAAAGTAATCGATTATTAAAATTTAAAAATGAAAATAATAATGTTTCAGTACATTTTTTCTTTACTTCGGTTTCCGTATAAAAAACTGGCTCATCCTTACAAGAAGAACCACAAACTTTTCTTCTGGAGTAGAAACTTCTCATTTTTCAGTACACTTATTCACTAATTATAAGTTATTTAATATTTCTTTCTAATTATTAAATGAATTTTCTCGAAATTACATAATGTATTTAAATTTGAAGAGTCATTCAATTTTTGGTCAAGATAATATTAAAATTGAATAGGTAACAAGGTCTTCGCTTAACGTTCTTGATGATACTATAACAGTCCAAACGAGAAATAGAATATTTGGAAGAGGTCATGTGATAAATTTGTTTTGTAAACACTAAGTAAATACTTTTCAAAATTATTGTATTCTGTAGAATGAGAATTATGCAGAAAATTATATTATATTTTTAAATTTCATATAATTTAAAAATACATTGTTAAATGATAAATTTATCAATTCTTTCACAGCGAAATCGTATAAAAATTCTTCGAAATTAGAAAAAAACAGAACAGATTCGAAAGAAGGGGAAGGGATAGGCTGAAGAAATCTAAAACTAATTCCAGAAATAATTACGACTTTCGATAAGTATCACCTGAGTCCTGAAGCATCAGAAAACCGAACTTGACCCCACTTTGATCGAAAGGCCTTTTCCACACATTTTGTGCGGGGTCCTTATTCAAAACAAGTTTCAAAACACCAGAAAAGCTTTTTTAAATTTTATTTCGGTTTTTTAGAGGAGTCACGTTAGACGTTAAAAATGAAAAAGCTCAGAATCCGGCGGCTTTCCACCGATTTTAATAAAACTAAAAAAGAAAAACTAAACATTTGCTAAATATATGTAGTAAAAAGTTAAAAAAAAGCCTGTTCGGTAATCTAAAAATCCAATTTTTTTCAAAAATTTCCAAAAGTCGATAAAAAACTTGAATAACTTGAATAAATTAAGACCTAGAGCAACGAAAATACTGTGTATATGTATATTTGGGTTGCTGATTATGAATTCAAGGTAAACAAAATTGAAAATAACGGACCAAAAGTTTTAAACATTTTTAAAATAGAAAAAAAGTAGTAAATGAATAATATTTGACATGCGTATTCCTTAAGATACAAGAAGTTAATAAAAAAAAATCTGCCCGCTTCGCGGGCACATTCTCATCGCGCGCTTCGCGCGCGGCTCGCTTCGCTCGCAAGTTTGAGCGCGCCTAGGGCGCGCAACTGTTGGATCTCGCGCTTCGCGCTCGACCATATATTTATCTCGCGCTTCGCGCTCGATTATGTATTCACCTCGCGCTACGCGCTCGGGCGTATCTACATCGCGCTTTACGCTCGGTTGCTCTAGATTTTTCAACTTCGTGTTCGACTTCGATGAAAAGAAAAAGTTTGTTTGCAAATATTATAAAATTATCAAAACCTCTACATATTAAGTGATTGTTAAATTTGTTTTTATTTTAGACTGAAAAGGAACTTCATTTACTCAAGGTTCTATCGACCTTAAGGAACACATTCTCATCCAGATACTCGCGCTTCGCGCTCGATATTTGATTTGAAAATCATTTGAACCTTGCGTTCCATGCTCGGTTCTGTGCATTTGATTTTTCTATTTTCAATGCTGTTTTTTACGAATAAAACAAAAACTACGCGTCATATCAAAAAGTGAATGATAAGAAATTTGTAGATCTTTTTTGGGTGCACAATTTTGGTGGAATGATCTTTTCTCGTATCTTGCATAGTTTCACAGCAAAATGGAATTTTTGATTATTTTTTTGTGCGATCAAAATTTGAATTTTTTATTTTTCAAAAAATTCAAAAAGTTGTTATGAAAATATTATAGGGCGTTCAAAAAGCAACGTTTTTCTCCTCTTGACTTTTTTTCATATCGTGCGTTTTTCGGCTTAAAATGTACATTTTCGTTTGTTTTTTGGAATTTTGAAAATGCTATAACTCCAGTAATTTTTGTTTTATCACGAAAAGTCATTAGAATATTTTGTTCGTCATTTTGCGTACTACTAATAACCATACATAGAATTTTTAAATCTTCAAAAAAAGTGGTCTCAAAAATTTTCAAAATGTGCTCACTTTTTGAATTTTCATCCAAAATAGCTGGTTAACGAACTCGTTCTCTATTTTTCGGCCATAAAAAAGTCTGCCAAAGCTCAGTCAAATCTGATCATTTTTTCGAAAGTTATCGTGGCTACAGACAGACAGACAGACAGACAGACTACAGACAGACAGACACCTTGGTAAAAACCGTTTTTTCTGGCTCAGGGGGTCTCAAAACGTGGAGATTTGATGAAAACCGACTATGTCAAATTTTACATAAAACCAATACCTTCTCATTAGAATGAGAATGTAATAATGCTGACCCGGGATTATTATTATTATTATTATACCATTAAGCCATTTCCCTTTCGGGGTAGGCGTGACTTGCTCGGTTGGAGAATAGTAGTGTGCATATGGGTATATAGGTATAAGGTAGGTAGGAATATAGTTATGAGGTGGATAGGTATATAAGTGTTAGGTATATATATTTTAGATTGATCTGGAATTCTCGTGTTATTTATTTAAATGACACGTTTACTCCGCAACACTGCTCCGACCCAGGTTGCTGATCAATCTCTCTAGCGATCACCCCAAGTGAAGAGCCTCACAAAATTGTTATGTATGGTTCTCCACTTGGGCCCATTAGTATCCAAGATCTTTGTTTCATGCGTCATTCATTCTACTGTCACTCTGTTTACAAACTATTTGTCGCCACACTTTTCTGTCCTGGCATACTACTCTAGCTTCCTTCACGTCCATGCATTTTTTCATGCAAGCTCTTGTGTTCCTATGGCTTCTTATGTCTCTACGGATTAATGTCTCATTTACAGATTCTAACCATTCTTTCGGCGGTCTACCTCTGGGCATTCTGCCATTTACTTTACCTTTATACACTTGTTTGGTCAGTCGTTCATCTTTCATTCTTTCAAGATGTCCGAACCATCTTAACTGATTTCTTTCCCATGTGTCAACTATTGTCTCTTTTGCACCACATTCTTTGAGGATTGTCTCGTTTTGGACTTTGTCCATTAGTGTTTTCCCGCATATTATGCGCAGAGGTTTCATGCCGATCGCGTTAATTTTACTCCTGTCCTTTTCTTGACAGGTCCATGTCTCGCTACCGTATAGTACAGTCGGTACGAATATAGAATTGTGTATGGCCATTTTAGCTTTTTTTGATATGTTTTTATTTGTTAGGATGGACCCTGCTCTACCGATAACCTGTTTACCCTTATTTATGGCCAACGGCCATACCACGCTGAAAAACCCAGTTCTCGTCAGATCACTGAAGTTAAGCAGCGTTGGACGCGGTTAGTACTTGGAAGGGTGACCATTCAAGAATACTGACATGAGTGCTGTTGGCACATCGTGGGTGTGGTGAGCCCACACTTGTAGTTATTTATAACTACAAGAAAAACCTAGAAACACTACCCGAATCGGGTAGTGTCACGCCTACCCTGAAAGGGAAATGGTTTAATGGTATATATATATATATATATATATATATTTATATATCTATATGCGCCTATCTAACTCCCCATCTATTTTTCCGTCGCTAGTGAATAGACTACCTAGATATACGTACTTGTCAACTTGCTCTAATCTCTCATCATTTAGGACAATGTTGCACATTGTTTTCTCACTCTTTCCCTCAAACACCATGATTTTTGTTTTATTTACGTTAATTTTGAGTCCCATGTCCTTCATTGTTGTATGAAGTTTATTCAACATTCTTTGCAAGTCCTCGACTGATTCTGCCATAACAATCTTGTCATCTGCGAAAGCTAACCCACGTACCTTAACTGTTTGGAGATCTACACCTTCTTCGTCGAAGAGTGCAGTTCTTAGACACTTATCCATGAATATGATAAATAGCCACGAGGACATAACGCATCCTTGTTTCACGCCTTGCGTAATATCGAACCAGTGACTCAGTTTCCCGTTTACCCTTACGCTCGCTTTACTACCTGTATATATTGTTTTTATTGCTTGCAGGAGCCCTCCATTTACTCCGTATTCTTTAAGAACTTCCCAAAGTTTACTTCTATTTACCGTGTCAAATGCTTTTTCTAGGTCAATAAATGCACAGAAAACTTTCTTTCCTACTCTCAAGCTTTTTTCTGTGATCTGTCTTAGGCTAAATATCTGATCTGTACATGATCTTCCTGGCATAAATCCACTTTGGACTTCCCATATTTTTTCTTCTGTGATTTCCATTACCCTACGAATAAGTATTTTTGAGTATATTTTACTTACTGTACTTAGTAGGCTGATACCTCTGTAATTACTGCAGTTGTTTTTATCTCCCTTTCTTTTGTATATTGGTACGATAATCGCTTTTTTCCAATCGTCTGGGACTTTCCCCGTCTCGATACATAAATTTATTAATTCGCACAACCTGTGAGGTATGTACTCGCCACCGTATTTGAGCATTTCAGCACTAATACTGTCTATGCCAGCAGCCTTACCGTTTTTCAAGTTCTTAATTATGTCTCGGACCTCAGTGACACAGACTTTTTCAATTGGGTTTTCTAATGCATTATGTTCTATGTCGCAGTTTTGTTGTCCTATATCTTCACCTCCTAATAGTTCTTTAAAAGAGTCTTTTAAAGCGTCTACTATCCCGTCTATATCATATAGCATTTCACCTTTGCTGTTTCTCATGCTAGCAAACTCTGTACTTTTACTTTCCTTCAACTGTTTATATAGTAGTTTCATTATTCCTCCAAAGCCGTTTTGTATTTTGTTCTCTTCTTCTGTTCTGATTTTTTCTTTACTCTCCTTGACTAGTCGTTTCATTTTCCTCTTTTTGTCTTTGTAATCATTTTTGAGTCTATTTCTCTCCTCATCGCTAAGACCTGTCATGTTTAATGTTCTCTTGTGCGCTTTTTTCTTTTCTCGCTGGGCTGCTTGAATTTCATCATTCCACCATGCATCACCAGACTTTCTTCCTACCACTGCCGTACCACACACTTCAATTGCAGTTTTAACAATGATATCCCGTAATAAAGCCCACGCGCCCTCTATATCTTTATTGCTCGTAAGCGCTTCCCAAGTTGCCCTATCTATGCGTTCGCTGAACTTATTTTGAAACTCTATTCGCACTTCCGGTTTCTGTAAATTTTCAATCTTTATTCGAGTTTGTTTCGTTTTTTCTGTTCTCTTTCTTTTCCATACCCGGCCTAAGTTTATTTTAGAGATTAAAAGATAATGATCAGTATTGCATTCGGAACCCCTCATGACTCTTGTATCTTTGACTAGTTCTCTTAGTCTTTCATCCGCAATAACGAAGTCAATTACACTGCGGTTATTTCCTTTACACCAAGTGTACGTGTGGATCATTTTATGTCGAAACCAAGTATTGGTAATAAATAGGCCCTTTTCTAGGCATAAGCTAACTAATTTTTCCCCGTTATAATTTTTTCTTGGATCCCCAAATTTACCTAGTACCCTTTCTGTATCTGTATCCTGACGTTGAACGCCGACCCATCCGTTCATATCTCCTAGCAGAATTATT
Source organism: Andricus curvator (assembly GCA_932195095.1). Classification (NCBI taxonomy): domain Eukaryota; kingdom Metazoa; phylum Arthropoda; class Insecta; order Hymenoptera; family Cynipidae; genus Andricus; species Andricus curvator. Next base: position 798,187 of record CAKNYM010052913.1, read on the forward strand.
CTTTCACCTGGATCGCAAGTACTTATTGTGTCATTTAAAGTGTCCCAGAAAGCGTCTTTGACTTCTCGCGGCTCACTGTCAACTGGGGCGTAGCACGCTATGATAAATAACCTTCTGATTCCTACCTTCATTCTAGCCCACAACAATCTGGGAGATACAAAATCATGATCTTTGAGATGCTGTCTTGCTTTTTTATTCATAATTGAACCGATCCCTTGACTACGATTTGATTCACTACCTACTCCTGACCATATTTCAACACCGCCTTTCAACACCCCATTTTCTATGTTTCTACTTTCGCAACCCTTTTTCTTCGTCTCAGGTACACATAAAATATCTAGTTTCCTTGCATGCATAGTTTCTCGTAGTTCTCTTATTTTAAGGTCATTCACTCCTCTAGCATTCCAGACACCCAGTCTCCATTCATCGCCTGAAATTCGACCTTTACGTTTACCGTGTGTATGCATTTTGTCGATCCAAGTTTCAGTCCATTCCGAGGCTACTTTATTGTTTGTATTATTCATGTTTAGATTGTACACCCAACTAACACCTTTATGCGCGAAATTTGTTTTGCGAGCCGAAATCATGTCCAAGTTAAGTGATTATTCGTCGTACGGTGGATAGTCTATCTGTAACGTCAGTCCCACCAATACTTCTGTTACTGCGTGTGGGGGGGGGGGGGTGGATGTGAGGACAGAGAAAGGAAACCGAGAGTCTCAATTGGTTGGTGATTTATGCTGAGAAGGTTACCAGCCTTCAGCAGCGTTGTATTTGATAGGAGTTAATATGTGCCCAAAGCCGAATCCTGGCCTACCTCTAAAACAGGTTATTTTTTTAATCCCTGGCAATTTGCGAAAAGCTTTAACATGTGAGGATTTCTTGAAAATTTTGAAATTCCTTCGAAGCCATAAAAAATCAATTGAAAATTCCTACTAATGGAGAGCGGAAAAAATCGTAAAATATTCGAAAATCTTTGAAATTTCCTGAAGCGTTATTATTTTCTTCAAATAGG
>CAKNYM010052913.1:799208-819761 GCA_932195095.1 Andricus curvator
ATTATTTTCTTCAAATAGGCTCTTGAGGTTTGAAAAATAGTTATATAAAGACATACATTAAATTTTCTCCTGCTTGAAATATTAAAATAGTTATATTATGAAAACACCCTTGAATCGTGGAAAACACCCCCAAAAAATGGTTTTTGACGATTATTTTGCAAAGGGTGCATCGGTAAACAATGAATTTCTTCAGACAAACTTGTACATAAAATACACATAAAAAATGACGGTATTCGCTTTTCCTTTGTCGGCCATATTTGCCAAGCTATCCACCCTGAGGGTAGCGCGTGAGTTGTACAGCGAAGGTCTCACGCTTCTGTCGTAACTCATGTCTCCAAATGAGATGGTTTTTTGATAAAAACGCATTGAATTTAAGTTGTAGAATGGAAAATTCTATATAATTTCAGTGCTGTACACTTTCATCCAGAAACGGCCCCATTTCGAGATATGAGCTACGAAAGGAGCGTATGACCCGTGCGCTACAACTCACCCTCTAATCCCAGAGTGGATATCTCGGAAAATATGACCGACAATGGAAAAAAGAATACCATAATTTTTTATATATATTTTATGTACAAGTTGTCTGCAAAAATTCCATTTTTACCGATGCACCCTTTGCAAAATAATCGTCAAAACCCATTTTTTGGGGGTGTTTTCCACGATTTAAGGGTGTTTTCACCCTTCATCCTGGGTCAAAATTATTTTTTAATAACTTTTTATGTCTTAAGGAATATGCATGCCACATATAATCATTTACTATTATTATTTTTTTAGTGTAAAAATATTAAAAACTTTTGGTCCTCCATTTTGAATTTTTTTACCTCGAATTCATAATCAGCAACCCAAATATACATATGCACAGTGGTTTCGTTGCTCTAGGACTTGATTTATTCAAGTTATTCAAGTTTTTCATCGATTTTTGGAAATATGTGAAAAAAATGGATTTTTAAATTAGCGTACAGATTTTTAAAAACATTTTACTAGACATATTTAGCATCACAATGCAAAATGTTTGATCAAAATCGGTGGAGAGCCGCCGGGTTCTGAGGTTTATTTATAGAAATTTATTTCTTAAATTTGAATTTTTAGATACTGTTTCTAAATTTAATTTTGCGGGAAAAATCAGATTAATTATTTGCATCATTTATTTTTGTGAATGAAAATGACAGATTTTGGAGTTTTTAGAAAAAGTTCAAAATAAGCTTCAGAATTTCAAAGTATTGTAACATTTTCAAATAAAAGTTGTAAAATTCAACATTCATAACGAGACATTTTTCAAATTAAATTCTCCTTAATTGAATTGAAGAATCCCCATTCTAATTTTAATTAAAAATTGTTTAATTTTGAAGATTTACTTAGATCAGAAGTAGTTAAGTAATTCACTTAGATATATTACTTAATTTGAATTTGATTTTTGAATTTCAAATTAATCCATTTTTAAAGCTGAGGTCCAAACCTGTTGAAATCTCAAATATCTTATTTTATATCATTCAATTTTTGTTTCTTTTGAAGAAGTGAAATGGAATCTTCCATTGTTGCCTATTAAAATGCCATCCGGAGTGAAAGACGGAGAAATCCGGTGTGCAGTAGTTGAAAAGCAGAGGACCGAATTTGCTCGATTGGACAATTTGATTAAATGACTCACGAGAGCAGACGGGGAACTACTTAAAGTTTAAATTGTGGCCTTTCTTAATATTCCTTTCCTCTCTTTCTTTCTTTGAAAAGCATTCTATGATATTCCGTAGAAACAATGGACACTGATGAACAATACTCAATTGTTAAAATGTTTCATTCAATTCTTAGTACATTGTTTTAAAAACAAATTGCATTTTTTTGAACAATTGAAGCAAGACAACATTTCAGTGTGCGACAAATAATAAAGAAAAAACTGCACTTTTTTCACTCGCACACTAATATGAAAAAGTAAACATTTTAAATTCTTTCCGTTGAAATTAAAAATAATTGATGCCTAAATAAATATAATACAAAATAGTTCAAGTTGTCCAAAATTTTAAAGATTCGTCATAAATACTGAAAATACTTGCCAAATAAAGCTCCAAACGCAAATTTTATTTCATTGGAAAATTTTACAGGTAACTAAGGTACTGAAAAGTCACGTTATTTGTAACTTGTAGGGCAACTTCGTTACTATTTTAAAAAGTAACTTGTAACGTAACTTAGTTACGATTTTTGCAGTAACAGATTAAAATCTTTTTTGTTCGAAATAATATCAACTATTACATTTTTCGTTGAGAATTCACCTATTTTGTTTGAAGATTTAACTACTTGGTTGAAAATTCATTTATTTTGTTAAAAATGCAACTATTTTGGTAGAAAGTTCAATTTTCTTCGTTGAAAAGTAACTTTTTTGTTGAAAATTCATATTTTCGGTCCGAAAATGTAACTGTTTTGAAGAAAACTCGTCTTTTTGGCTTGAAAATTTAACAATTTAGTGGACATTTTTTCCTTTCTTGGTTCAAACTTCGGCTTTTTCGTTTTAAAATTTATATCTTTTGGTAAAAAAAAAACTCATTTTTTGGTTTTTGTACATTTGACTATTTTGGTAGAAATATAATCTGATTTAGTTGAGGATTCAAAATTAAAAATTTTTATGGTTGAAATAATATCAACTAGTTCGTTGAAAAAAATTTAACTATTCAGTTGAAAGTTGAACTACTTTGTTAAAAATTCAGTTGTTTGGTTGAAGATTCATAATTTTAGTTGAAAATTAATTTCTTTGGTTGAAAATTTAACTATTTTGTTTCAAATTCCTTTTTTTTTGGGATAGAAAAAATTCAAATATTTTGGTGGGAAATTCAACTATTAAGTTGAAAATTAACTTTTTTGTTGGAAGTTTAACTCTTTTGTTGAAAGTTCGCCTTTTGTTTTGAAAATAGTAGAAAAATGAACTATTTGGTTGAAAATGAACTTTTTTGTTGAAAATAAATATTTTGGTATGAAAGTTCCACCATTTGGTTGAAAATTGATTTCTTTGCTTGAAAATTTAACTATTTTTTTGGTAGAAAATTCAACTATTAGGTTGAAAATTAACTTTTTTGTTGGAAATTTAACTCTTTTTAGTTTGCAATGGAAGAAAATTCAATTATTTGCTTGAAAATTGACTTTTTTGTTGTAAATTAATATTTTCGGTATGAAAATTGAACCATTTGATTGAAAATTCATGTATTTTGTTAAAAATTAAACTATTTTGGTGGGGTGTCTAACTATTTGAATGAAATAAGTACCTTTCTGATAGAAATTCATCATTTTGGCTTGAAAATTCATCTCTTTTATTCAAAAGATTTCTTTTTGGTTTGAAAATTCATTCCTGCCGGTGAAAAAATGTCACATTTTTTTATTAAAAATACAACTGTTTGGTTGAAAAAAGTGTCTGATAAATCTTTCTTGGTTGAAAACTCAACTTCTTTGTTAAAAATTAATCTTCTTTATTGAAAATCGAACAAAAGTTGTTTTTTCCGAAGTTTGAAACATATTAGGACCTGACATTCATTTTTAATGGCTGATGAAAATGAAGTTAACGAAACAAGTAATTCTGAGGATTCTGCCGAACAATAAGGAAAAGCAAAATCCGTTCAGAATCTGATACCGCAGGATATTCTGTACGACATGTTTATTACGCAATTTGAATTTTATCATAAATATAACTTTTTAGGTAACTTAACGTTACCTTATATAATAAGTGTCTCTTGTTACAGTTACAAGTAACGTAACTGTAACTAGTTACTAAAAAAAATAACTTACCCAACACTAAATACAAAAAGCCTATAGCCATTTTTGAAAAATCATAGCAAATGAACCCGATTGTGAAGCATTTTGAAAAAGGCCTGAATAATTAATGTTCAAGCTTTGTATTTTAAGATACAAACCTAAATTACGATTTTCTTCGAATTCATGCGGGTGCAAGCATGATTACTAATATTTAATAATAATTGTTTAAAACAGCCGTACTCGTATTTATTATAATAGATGTTTCAAAGAATCTGTATGATCATCAGAGAATAACAGAAAATTTGAAAGTCTTTTCAGACTAGATGGAAATATGAATTAAAAATTATTTGAATTGATTTTATTTCTGAAAAAAGATCTCCTTTCGCTCCGCTAGGAATCGAACCACAGAACTTCCGATTGCCGATCGGGTGCTTTCCCATTAAGCTACTATAGAGAGATCGAGAGAAGAAACTTTTTTCAGAAAATACACGCATTATTTTGCAAGGTGGTACATATCAAATTTGTCAAGGAATCAATATTATCATCAGATAATAAAATACATTTTAACGTCTTTAAGACTAGATGGAAATATGAATTAAAAATTATTTTAATTAATTTTTTTCTGAAAAAAGATCTTCTCCTTTCGCTCCGCTGGGAATCGAACCACAGAACCTCCGATTGCCGGTCGGGTGCTTTCCCATTAAGCTACTAGAGATCGAGAGAAGAAACTTTTTTTCAGAAAATACACGCATTATTTTGCAAGGTGGTACATATCCAATTTTTTAGGGAATCTGTATTATCGTCAAAGAATAACAGAAATTTTAACGTCTTTTCAGACTAGATGGAAATATGAATAAAAAATTATAGCACCCGACCGGCAATCGAAAGTTCTGTCTGTAGATTCCCAGCGGAGCGAAAGGAGAAGATCTTTTTTCAGAAAAAAAAAATTAATGTAATAGATGTATAGAATAAATTGGTGTATGTGGTTATGTAGAGAAGTTTTTTATTAGTACTGATAGAGCATTCACTGTCTAAACTAAATCCGCCTAAATCTGTAACTGCAATACACGATCAATAGAATTAAAGTAATTTTATTTTCTTAGCAACTAGATTTACTATTATTTCAAATAAAATTTGAAAGCAATTAAAAAATGTCCCAAAAATTCTCAAACATTAATCTTCAAACATGAAGAATGGATTTTCAGAAAAAGATTAGAAGGACTGATTCAAATGTTTGTTTTATTCAGAGAAAACTACATTCAATGATGAAGAAAGGATTTTTTCAAAATTCAACAAAAATTATTTTAGACAATAAATCTTAATCCCAATTTAATAAGAATAGGTTTCATATTTCCGCAAACATTTTCTCCGCAGCATGTCGTCTAATTAGAATGGAATCTCGAATGGATAATATTTGTGGTATTTGAGACTGAAATAGAAATTCAAATTTGAAATAATATTTATAAGCTTCAAACTATTAAAATCAAAATTAATTACTAAATTAATAATAATCAGCAAAATACATACTCTTCAAATGAAATTATTCGCTTCCCAGTTTCGATAGATTCAAGAATTTTCATTTCGTCCTCGTTCAATTGAAAATCGAAAATCTCAAAGTTTTCTTTGATTCGAGAATAGGTCACTGATCTAGGAATTAAAGCAACGCCTAACTGTGTCTATATATACAATAATAAAGGAAAAAATATCAATTTTGTACTAAAAGGAAATACAAAATATGAAATTATTTTTGGATATTATTTTTATACTCACGACAAATTTCAGGGCAATTTGTGCTCGAGTTTTGCCATATTTTTGCGCGAGTTCAATGACCTTTCGATTTTCCATAAAATTAGGAGTTTCACTAGTATAGCCAGGTCTTCCTAAAGGTGAATAACTAGTAACAGTTATACCATTATTTTTACAGAATTCGATCAATCTTTTCTGGTTTATGTTGATATTCAGTTCTACCTGTAGATTTTGTAATTTGACAAATTAAATTTTGGGTTTAGTTTCAATATAGTGCATAGTTTCAATAAATTTTCAATTAATAAATTACTTGTAATTAAAAAATAAGTTCTCTTTTAATGAAGATAAATTTGCAAATCACCTGGTTATTGACTGGTTTTATGGTCGCCGATGCCAATAATCTTGTAATTTGTTCAGAATTAAAATTACTGATTCCAATATTTCGTGCAAGACCTTTTCGAAAACACTCTTCCATGCCTTTCCATGTATCTAGATAATCAACATCAGAAGTTTGTATTTTTCCTTCTGCATTTACGGGAAACAATTCTCTTCCTTCCTACAAAAAAATATAAGTTAAAAAATATCATTGTATTTAATTTAATTTAAAAAAATTATTTAGGTACCATAAACGCGATTGGAAAATGAATAAGATATAGGTCCACATATTCCAAACCAAGATTCTTTAATGACTCTCTGCAAGCTGGAATCACTTGTTCTTCTTTATGGGAAGTATTCCACAGCTAAAAAAAATTATGTATTTCAACGTGCGACGCGCGTGATAAAATTGTAAACAGTAAAATTAACTTACTTTCGTTGCTACAAAAATATCTTCTCTTCTGATCGTACCATCATCAATTTTCCCTCGAATTGCTTTGCCTACTTCTTTTTCGTTATTTAAAAAAGAGGAAGTATCAATGTAACGATAGCCAATCTCGATGGCATATCTTACGGCTTCTTCGACTTCGTTTGACTTCGACTTCAAACAATGTAGTAAGCTCAATAATCTCTTATCCATTACTATTTTGTTACATAGATTAGATAATCTCTTTGTATTATTAGTAATTATTGGGATCCAAAAAATTAGAACCAATAAAAGACATAAAAATCAAATAATCCAAATAATGAAAAAATAGAAATAGTAACCCAAACATCACGACTCTTTAAATATTTTTTTAACGCGGCTGATTTTTTAATCCAGTTTTGAAATGGTAATTTTTTACCGTTATATAGCAAAAAGTAATTGAAATAAATTTAAAAAATACGCACATACCGAGTAAGTTCCAAGACCAACAGTTGGAATTTTATTTCCGTTGGAAAATTCCAGGTAAGGAACTATCAAACTCATATTCATCATCTGATAATCCTTTTAAGGTAGATGTCCCAGTAAGGTGGATGTCCCAGTAATCGGGACGGTCCCAGTAATCGTGAGTTTTGAGGTGTAAACGCCAGGAGTAAGTATTTTCCGCATAAAAATAAAATCCTAAAATATTTGTAAGTAAGTTTGAACAGTGCTTGTTGTGGGAACCATATTAGTTTTTTTTATAAGAATAGTGCACATGGGTAAACAAATTAATTTGTATTGCCGGTAGCGATGTATCACGAAATGTGGAAAATAGCTTAACATTTAGGTTAGGAAAGGCGTTTCTTTGCTGAAGGCCATGTGACGAGTGGGTCACGTGACCGGATTCTTACCTTACCGACACTTTTTTTATTTGTAAACTTATTTTCACACGAATAGCCACATCGAGTTGAAAATTTGGGATAATAAATAATAAGCACTAAGAAAGGTGGGTCTGGTCCTGAATTTGTATAATTATGAAAAAAGTTTTTTTTTGTAAATAATTTTTTTTTGCTTTTTTCATGATTATCAAAATCCTTTCTTAGTGCTTCTTATTTATTATCCCAAATTTTCAACTCGATGTGGCTATTCGTGTGAAAATAAGTTTACAAAGAAAAAAAGTGTCGGTAAGGTAGGAATCCGGTCACGTGACCCATTCGTCACATGGCCTTAAGCTTTTATAATATGTCAAGAAATTACTTGATCGGGACGAAAATGATTTTTTTTGTGATAAAAAATCATTTTTGTTTCATAAAATTAATTAAAATCTTCATTTAGTACCTTCTCGTTCGAGAAATATCGGTCACGATTATAGGGATGTTTCAAAAGCATTATAGTTGCTAGAGTAATCTTAATTGTGACCGGTCACGAAGGCTAGGACGATCTCTGTCAAAATTTTATTTCCATATTTCATTACAAATAATAATTTCATTAATTTCAAAAAGGCGTGAAACGAAATCGGAGAACTGACTTGTTACTGTGAGCAGTACTCGTAATATAAATTAGTGCTTAAAACTGAAAAAGGTGATGTAAAATATTGGCACCCTGGTGGAAGTTTCGGAATGAAATTGAGTCCGTTTGAATCCGAACAACTCCGATTCATTCCGATCGATTACGAACGAATGCGAAATCTGTTTCCGACCTTCTGGTTGAAAGCTAAATCCAGTCAGAATGATTCCGTCCGATTACGATTGATTCTTTTTCAGTCAGAATTGGTGTCTCAGGTTCATTCCGAATGAGTCCGCGCAAATTTGAAAGAAATTTGTATTCCGTCTGAATCCGCCTGATACCGAAATATCATTCCGAATGGAATTGAATGATTCCGTGCTTCAATAAGAATGATTCCGCACCATTGTGAATAAAATTTTCATTCCGTGGGAATCCGGCGCAACGCGGAAGCTTATTCCGAATTATTCAATTGTTCCACTTACAGTCCGAATGATTCCGTAGCAAAAATTTTCATTCCGTATGAATCCGTCGCATGACGCGAGCACATTCCGAATGATTCCATGCCATTCCTCCTTCAGTCCGAATGATTCCGCACATATCAGAATGAAAATTCCATTCCGCCTGACTCCGTGACAAGGCGCAAATTGATTCCGAATTATTCCGTGCCATTCAGCACTCAGTCCGAATGACTCCGTATCGATCGGAATGAAATTCTCATTTCGTTTGAATCCGTTAAATGACGCGAGTTTATTTCGAATGATTCCGAACCATTCAGCACTCAGTCCGAATGATTCCGCATCAATCGAAGTGAAATTCTTATTACGTTTGAATCCGTCAAATGACGCGAGTTTATTCCGAATGATTGCGTTCCAATCAGCACTCAGTCCGAAGGATTCCGCATCGTTCGGAATAAAATTTTCTTTCCGTTTGAATCCGTTAAATGACGCGAGTTCATTCCGATTTATTCCGTGCTATTCCGAATTCAGTCCGAATGATTCCGAACTTAACAGAATACAATGTCCATTCCGTCTAAATCCGTCAAATAACGCGAGCTCATACCGACTGATTCCGCATCATTTCGAACTCAGTCCGAATATTTCCACACTTATTAAAATAAAACGCCCATTCAGACTGAATCCGTCTTATGACGCGAGTACATGCCGAATCGATATGGGCCTGTCTGCCAACAGTCAGAATGATTCCGATTCGATCCAAATACAATTGCCACATTGCGTTTGAAACGTAAGTTAAAGAAAAAAAATGGAATGGCTCGAAATTATTCTGAATTTCACGCAATCAGTCGGAATGAGCTCGAGTTATCTGGCGGATTCATACGGAATGGGCATTGTATTCTGATAAGTGCGGAATCATTCGGAGTGAATTCTGAATGGCACGGAATCAATCGGAATGAGCTTGAGTTATGTGGTATATATATTCTTTATTTTTCTTTAATATTCTATTCTTTATATTTTTTTCTGTTCATATTAATCTGTCTGTGTGTGTGTATGTGAGAATTTCAGAATCGTGCGGATTCAATCGAAATGAATTTGATCGAAAATTTCGGATTTACGCGGATTCAATCGGAATTATTTTTTTCCAGAATGGGTAATCATTCGGAATCATTTCGAATGAATTTTGTAGCAAAATTCGGAATCATGCGGATTGATTCAAACTGAAATTTTACAGAAAATCCTACGGAGTGGGTCGGACTCATTCGGAATGAACTCCTCTCAAAAGTTCGGATTCACGCGGATTGATTCGGAATGAAATTATACTTAAACCGCTGCGGAGTCAGTCGGACTCATTTAGAATGAAACGAACTGGTTCGGATTGCATTCATAAAATTCTTCGCGGACTCACCCAAACAACAAAATGCGAGCAATATGCGACGCATTATGCACGCACGTCGTGCCGATCAACACGCACGACGTGATTAGTTATGCTCTAAAAATAATAAATGATGTAATATTAATATTTTTATACGTCCAATAAACCAAAGAGCCCATTTTGTCGGTCGTAAAATCTGGGAAAAGTCAGTAAATTATTTTGCTTTACCATAAAATAGATAGGTTAGGTTTACCCTGGCGGACCGAACGAACGGAACTGATACGCTACAGCGTATCCTTATAGTATCCACATCGTATCCTCTCCGTATCATGCAAGAAAAACTCATTAAAAAAGAAAGATTAACATTTCACTTGTTGAAATTCGGATTCTACGTTAAATTTTGAGTTAAAAGGTCACAGAGTAATCGCAATAGCTTTTCTTGCAACATTAAAAACTTCGAAAAAATATAATACTTATCGATGACGTGCGCTGAAGGGGACTTCAAATGCATCGTCGTTCAGTAGCAGTTAATAGGCGTTATCCGTCGACGATGCGTTTGAAGTCGCCTTCAGCCCATGTTATCGATAAGTATTATATTTTTTTAAAGTTTTTAATGTTGCAAGAAAAACTATTGCGATTACTCCGTGACCTTTTAACGCAAAATTTCACGTAGAATCCGAATTTAAACAAGTGAAATGTTCATCTTCCTTTTTAAATGAGTTTTTCTTGCATGATACGGAGAGGATACGATGTGGATACTATAAAGATACGCTGTAGCGTATCCGCTCCGTTCGTTCGGTCCGCCAGGGTACTTACTGGTTATATATTTTTTCGATTGTACTTACCACAAGTCTATTAATTTTCGGAATGCCGGATATAAAACACGATAAACACGATAAAACACGATAGTAAGATTCTTCGACAGATGCCAAAAGATGCTGAAAACACTTTTACTGACTTTTACAAAAACCAACGATGGTCAGGCGTCATCAAGTTGATAGCGTGTGTGAACAGTATAGACTGTCGTGCAGGAGGAAAACGAACCTGACGAATGGAGACGGAGATAATATATATTACACGACGCGCCACTGATCCGCGCGTTTTATAAATATTCAAATTCGCACATATATTATATATATTCTATATTCATATATATTCTATGTGATTTTGATGTCGGAAATTAAAATTTATGTGAACATAAATTAAGTTTTTAACTGCATATCATTTTTAATATTATTCGATCATTCTTCATAAATGTTACAAATTAAAAGTGCAAAGAAAAAATAAATTTCACGTGAAATTTATTTGCGATTAGAATGATTGAAATTTTTTAATTTATACCAATGTATGTAATTTAAAAACAAGTTGAAAAATAAATTCAATTGAATATAATTTAATTTTCACGCATCTTCATGATGACGAAATGCGACTCATAAAGCTCGCAGCATGTGCCCATGTTCCGTGCTAGCAAAATGCGACTCATAACGCTCGCAGCTAAGTGACCATCATACCGGGTGTCCAAAAATTCCCGGGACGGCTAAATTTTTCCTCAGATAAGATATTTTTCAGGGAGGTCAAGATCATTCATGAAGTAACTTTCAACGAGGAATTCAATGGTGACCTTTATTTTAATCATGACCATGACCTTCACGGTAATTTCAAGGTCAAATTGATTTTTTTAAATGGGAACCCCTATTTTTGACCCCGGGAACTCAGAGATCTGAAAATTTTACGTCCAGATGTGACCTTGGCCAATCGAAAATTTGACCTGGGAAGGTCATGGCAAGGTCAAACAACGTACAGCAGGATGACTCGACTGGCATGCATTTTTGAAGAAAATGTCCAACGCAAGAGTTGTAGCATTTTCGGCCCCCGATCGATTGGTGACCTTGACCTTGAATTTGACCAGGACCTTCACCAGGACATTTTCTTCAAAAATCCATGCCAGTCGAGTCATCCTGCTGTACGTTGTTTGACCTTGCCATGACCTTCCCAGGTCAAATTTTCGATTGGTCAAGGACATACTGACCAATTTTTCAATTGCGATTTAACAATTATTGGATATCAAATGCAATTCACCATATTTGACTTGAATTGCATTTCACCAAAATTGTCGATTGATGATTTTATTTTTGAATTGCAGTCAATCGATTTTAAATGAATCTTTTTTGCAGGGTTTGTAATACTTTTATTATGCTGTCTGAGGGATCACTTCCATATGATTTCCCAGATGTTTTCCTAGATCAATCCCATACCAAAATTTATTTGCCCATAAAATGAGCACAAATAAATACACCCATAGTGAATATATCCATAGTACTTCGCGCAGCGGTTTCTTAATTTTAATTCTTAAAGTATAAATCGTTTGAAATCCCTTAAATATAAATTGAACTCAACTTATGCATTAAAGTTCTCTAGAAAACACGTTAAAGAAAATGATTGAGCACTTTTTTACACTTGTTCACCTGTTTCAGATCCCGTATCGTGGGTTTCAGCCAAATTAGTGTATAATTTTGTTAAAAGAATTTTTAGGAATATTTTTATTTTGCCGATGTGCAAAGTTTTTTATCTCTTAAATGCGCATGCGCGTCCATTGCGTCCATTCGCAAAATAGATGCGTTTCAAATTGCACATACGCCGGTATTATTCTCGCGCAGTCTGCTGGATTGAAGCACTTTGCACATAATTTAGAGGCATGGAAGTTCTCACTTTCAAGATAGGCGTTGCAAAAAATCTGTTCATAAATGGCCGTAACAAGTCGTCGAAAAGCGTGGCGACTATGAAGTCTAGACACTTCGTTCATAAATATACATACAATTAATTTTCTTACCACAAATCTGACAGGATCTTGTTCCGGTGTTTTTGCTTCCTCACAGAGGAAGCTTTGTAGCATATGGTAACATTTTCGAAAATGTTTAAATTCTTGTAATTAAGCGTTCCTGAATTAAAATGTGTCTAATACAATGTTCTAATCTAAACGATTCCTGATATGTGTGCGTGTGTGTGCGCGCGCGCGGATGTGAGACGTGTGAGGACACGGTAACTTAAAGCCAGTTGCAGAAATGGGTTTTTTATAGTAACACTTTTTTCATTAACATAATTCAGAGTTGATGTAAGAATATAAAAGATTACTTGACTTGAGATGAATATTAAACCATTTTATTGAAGAGTAAGGACGTCATGGCCATTCTTGGGTAGAAAATTCGTCATCTTGGTTTGAAAATTCAACAATTTAACGGAAATGTTTTTTCTCTCTTGGTTCAAGCTTTGGCTTTTTCGTTTGAAAATGTATATCTTTTGGTAAAAAAACTGATCTTTTTTGGTTGAAAATTCAAATATTTTGAAAGAAAATTATACTTATTTGGTTGAGGATTCTTTTTTGGTTGAATTCAACTATGTTTGATTTCAAATTAAAATCTTTTTGGTTGAAATAATATCATCTATTATATTTTTCGTTAAGAATTCATCTATTTTGGTAAAACTCAACAATTTGGGTAGAAAGTTTAACTTGGTTGAAAAATAACCAACATTTTTGTTAAAAATTCATATTTTTGGTTTGAAAATTCAACTCTTTTGTTTGAAAGTGTTTTTTTGTCTGAAAATTCATCTCTTTTGGTGAAAAACATTCTGTAGAGGGTTCAGCTATTTTGCTGAAAATTCGTCTTTTCCGGTAGGAAATTCAGTAGACAGGTAGATAATTTCACTAATAATTCCTCTTTTTTTGGTAGAAAACTAATCTCCTTGATAGAAAATCGTCTATTTGGTTAAAAATTAACTTTTGTGTTGGGAATTTAACTCTTTTGTTGCAAATTCGTCTTTTTGGTTTGAAAGTGGTAAAAAATTAAACTATTTGGTTAAAATTAACTTTTTGGTTGAAAATTATAATTTTTGGTATGAAAATTCAATTATTTGGTTGAAAATTCATATATTTTGTTCAAAGTTAAACTATTTAGGTAGAAGTTCAACTATTTGGTTCAAAAGAAACTTTTTTGCTCAAATTCATTCTTTTGGCTTGGGAATTCAACTCTTGTTCGAAGTGTTCTTTTTGGTTTGAAAATTAATTTCTTCCGGTAAAAAAAAATCATTTTTTTGTTTAAAAATACAATTATTTGGTTGAAAAATGTGACTGAAAAACCTTTCTTGGTTGGAAATTCAACTCTTCGGTTGAAAATTCATCTTTTTGGTTGAAAATTCAACTATTTTGTTAAAAATTCATGTATTTTGATATAGATGCAATATTTTTACTTAAAATTTTAGGAATTTAAAGCATTTCGAATTGAATACTACAAAAGGTGTTTTGTTCGAAGTTTGGAACATTTTAGGCCCTGATATACTTAAAATTATTACCTGAATTTCATAATGGAGTTATAAATCTAGGCAAATTGTATTGAATTTAATCGAACCTATTTTAAGGTACATATAACAATTAAAAGCATTCTTTTCTACAGTCATGCAGATAGTATTTTCAACTATTTTATCAGTCAAAAGTTAAGTTTTGCATAGTACCGTGATACGGGGGAATAGAATTGCTAGAACTAAATACATGAGTCGTGATTTTAACTTGAAACTCAACATGAAAAATCATTATTAATTACTGATGAAAATAAAGTCAACGAAACAAGTATCTGGTGATCCTGCCGAACAGTGCGGAAAAACAAAACCCGTTCAGAATCAGATATCATGGACAGGATATTCTGAGTGACATCTGGTACTCAATTAGAATTTTATTCTAAATATATATTGTTGTTGACTTACCGAAATGTATTGTGTATTTTATATTTACTTTAACTCATGACTAATTCGTTTTAAATTGAATTTTTATGAATTATCATCTTAGTTATTTTTATTTTTAAATTATAAAATTTGAGGGAGTGAAAATAGTAACTTTTTATGTAACTTGAAGTTACATATCTAGTAACTGGATTTAGTTACTCGAAAAAAGTAACTTACCCAACACTGGGTATGGTCATTTACAATACTTAAATAATCGATTTTTCATAGTGAAGCTTTTTCATTCACATATATAATTCAAAATTGATGCAGTAAGGCTAGAAAATATTCCTTGATTAGAGAGGAATCGATTAACCTATAATATTAATACATTTCTTTAAAGAGATAAGGAAGTTATATGTAGTCATTTACAATATTTTAAAAATCTGTTTTTACAGAAAAACGTTTTTCAGTAATATAATTCAATGTTTATGTAAGAATAGAATACTCCTGGATTAATCTCTATGAGGAAGCAAATCTATTTGCTAATTAGTCATGGTGCGAGGAAGCAAAGCGCTTATCAAATGAGCACCATACAGTTATAAATACAAACAAAGTAGAAACACCAGAGATCGAATTCACAACTACTTACATTTTTTTTATATTTCAAGAATCATCGGATGGTCCAAAGTAATTTTAATTTTTTAATACCGTAACATGGACTCAAATTTACTGTGGAAAAAGAATTTCTTGTTGTAAAAAATTTATTAAATAGTACTAAAGTTCAGATCAGCCAAAAATAGAGGGGGAATATATGTCATACGTCATTTATTCAGTGAAAAATACAATGCAAGTTTTGAAAATGAAATTTTGTATAGCAAGGAATTCCTTCCTATTTTTATAGTAATGCATCTTATCTTAAATAATATTATTACTAATATTAAAAGTGAGTCTTGTGTTTTCTCTAATCTTCATTCGTTAGCGTGGATTAAAATGAAATGCCAAATGGATAATATTTGTTGTCCTTGAGCCTGAAACAGAAACAAAAAACTTGCCTTAAGAATCGGAACCCAACCTTTTTTTAAGAAAATTCATTAATCATTATTAAATATTTATTCTAAGTAATTCTGCGTAGTATAAACAAATACATACGTCTCAGCTAACGCGACTCGTTTTCCAGTTTCAAGAGCTTCAAGAATTTTCATTTCGTCTACAGTCAACTCAAAATCGAAAATCTCAAAGTTTTCCTTGATTCGGGATCTGGTCACAGATTTTGGAATGACAGCAGCACCAAGTTGTATCTGTGAAATAAGAAAGGATTAAAAATAAAAAATAGGAAATTTTTAATTATACTTACATTGAATTTATTTTTGTACTTACGACAAATCTTAAGGCGATTTGAGCTGAAGTTTTTCCATATTTTTTCGCAATTTCAGTGACTTTCGGATTTTCCAAAAAGTTAGGAATTTGTCTATCACCAGATTCTGGATTACCAGGTCTTCCAAGGGGAGTATAACCAGTTATCGTTATACCACGACTATTACAAAATTCCGTCAATCGTTTTTGATTTATGTTGATATTAAGCTCCACCTGAAGAATTCAATTTATTATTTGAAATTGTATTGAATAAATTAGTTCTTCAGTATTTATGATTATAAATTTTGGGAATTCAGAAATTAAAATTTTTTCGATTCAATTTCGAAGGAAGAAACCAAAATAAAACAATGTTTAAGTATTTCATTTGATTTTGAGCAGATAATTTATTTTTGAACTGTCTGACTTCCTATCAAAACAGTTTTTTCAGTAAAGTAAAATTGAAAAAAAAAACAGAACAACCATTCTGGTAAACATTATTTTTTGGTGTTTGAAAAAATAAATATCCATAAAACAAAGTAATTAAACGTTCTCTACTTTAAATAAATTATTCCTTGAATAGGATAAATTAAAAAAAATCACCTGGTTATTCACCGGTTTTATCGTTGCTGCTCCCAATAATCTTGTAATCTGTTCAGAATTGAAATTGCTGATACCAATATTACGAGCAAGTCCTTGGCGAGAGCATTCTTCCATCCCTTTCCAAGTTTCCAAATAATCGATATCAGGTGTTAATACTTTTCCTGCCTCATCTACTGGTACCAATTCTGGTCCTTCCTTTTAAAAAAATATAAATTTAACAAAATTCTTGTTCAAATAATTTAATGGCATCGTTTTTTAATTCACCTTAAATGCCATTGGAGAATGAATGAGGAAGAGGTCCACATAATCCAAACCAAGTTTTCTTAATGACTCTTTACAGGCTGGAACTACCTGCTCTTCTTTGTGGAAAGTATTCCACAGCTGTATATAATAAATTTTTCAAAATTAAGTTTCCAGAGATCTACAAACGTGAAATTAAAAACAAAAACTTCTTAAAGAAACTGCTTGAAAATGTCTGACCTTTGTGGTAACAAAAACATCTTCCCTATTAATAGTCCCATCCTGAATTTTTGCTTGAATCGCTTTTCCAACTTCATTTTCATTTTGGTACAAATAAGCCGTATCAATGGATCGATATCCCAAGTCTATAGCATATTTTACAGCCTCTTCGACTTCATTTGGCTTCGACTTTTAAATTAAACCAAAATTATGTGTATAAAAATTGTTAAGGAGGAACATGCGATGAGTAAAATCAAAGATTTTTGAATGCCATTGAAATATGTTAAACTTGTATTAATTCCGCGTCATCTTGTAAAATATAATATTTTTTACCACGTTTATTAGATAATATAAGCTTTTTAAATAAACATGGTGTATTATGGACCTAAAACTAGCAGAATAATATAAATCAGAGATTTCTATCCTAACATCCAAGATATTTATTCAGGAAACTTATGAAATTGTAGACGGGTCTTTTTAAAAGTCATACAAATTTATAAACTGTAGACTCACCAGCAATTAATATATAATAATTAATTTTGAAGTGGGGTAAATATACTTGTGGTAAACAAACTCATTGAATATTTTAAATGCCAACAGGAATAACGACATGATAACACACACAATTAATTGAAATTGCTACAAATTACTATGAAAAATACAAAAAAAATACAATAGAAAAAATTTGATTCAATTCCCTGATTTTTAAAAGCTTGGACTATATAATTTAAAATACTTACTAAATAAGTTCCCAAACCAAATGCTGGCATTTTATTTCCATTTGAAAATTCCAGAAAAGGAACCTTTGAACTCATCTTCAATCTGTGTTTCAGAAATCTTTTTATATGACTTTATAACTTGTGTCTGAATATTCAACCACTTCGGACTGAAAGAATATTTTTTTCTCACACTCCTTTTATATAAATCTAAAATTTCTATTATCTGCGGTTTTGCGATAATTCTTATTTTTCTTCTATATTTCTTCATAAATATGTTTATGTCTCTGTTGCGGTCTGCAGAATCTACGTTCTAATACCTCATAATTATTTAGATTAAGAATTTGTTCAAATATTTTTCAAAAACTAAGTTGGCATATCTTATAGTAATCTGAATGCTTTCAATATTAACAATTAAATTTTAGTTTTCATTATCAAACCAACCTAGACTAAATTTACTAAATTAACTTAATGAACAAAATTTTCTAGCCAAACTATTAAGAAAGTTATAGAAAATATGATTAGTTTTCCAAATGTAGAATACTTTTCCTCGTCGAATTTTAAAATGAGGACAATCTTAAATTTGAAAAAAAGTCCAGTAGCGAGAATGTAATTACCAGCAGTTAAGATAGAAATTTACCTATTCTTCACAAGGATATTTTATTTAATCGTTGTAACAGTTTAAAATCTCATTAGTAATCTGAGGGTACAAAAAGAAGGTTTATAATACAAAATCGTAATGATTACTAAACAGAAGTACGATATTATTTGAAAACTAAATTATGAAACTTAAAACGGAATATCGAATGGGTAATATTTACTCTTCTTCCCACTGAAAAAAATTACAAATTTTTATTTTACAATTTACTTTCAGATAAATTGAATCGATATTAAATCAATTACTCACTCCATACAAGCAGCAACTCGTTTTCCATTTCCAAGAGATTCAATTTCTGACATTTCTACCGCAGTTAATTCAAAATCAAAAATTTCAAAGTTCTCCTTTATTCGAGACATTGTAACCGATTTTGGAATCGGAGCTGTTCCTTGTTGAAACTAAACATATAAATAAATAAACATATATCTAGCGTCTAAAATATAACATTTCCATTTATAAAGTTTATTTTCATAAATATATTTCTACTTATAATTACTACAAAATTAATTATCTTACGACAAATCTGATAGCAACTTGTTCTGCTGTTTTTCCATATTTTTTTGATATTTCAAGAATTTTCGGATGGTCTAAAGTATTTGTAATACCATATCGATTTCCTGGTCTTCCCAATGGTGAAAATCCAGTTACTATTATATCGTTCTTTTTACAGAATTCAATAAGGCATCGTTGACTCACGTTTACGTTAACTTCTACCTACAAAAGACCAATTAATCAAAATTAAATTGCGACAACATAAAATTTTAATTCAAATTTGTATTTGTTATTGGTAAGAAGCTTTGAAAATAAAATTAAATATAAATATAAATTCACCTGATTGTTAACAGGTTTTATTTTAGCAGCTCTCACAAGTCTGGTAATTTGCTCTGAATTAAAATTAGAAATTCCGATACTGCGAGTTAAACCTTGGCGAACACATTCTTCCATCCCCTTCCAAGTTTCCAAATAATCTACGTCTGATAAAATTATATTTCCTTCTGAATCCTTTGGAAGCAAATCTCCTCCCTCCTTTAGCATAAAGTACAAATTATTTTGGACTTAAATTTTAATTTTATCAAAGAATAATCAAACCGATAAGATAAAAAAATAAAAACTGTTAATTATAATAATATTCTTATAAGTATTGGTAATTATGATTGTAATTCATCCTTATTTACTTACTTTGTAAGCTATTGGCCAGTGAACGAGGAAAAGATCAATATAGTCCAACCCAAGATTTTCTAAAGACTCCTTACAAGCTGGAACGACAAGATCCTCTTTATGACAAGTATTCCAGAGCTGAAATATAAAAAGAATATTTTTTTCTATTCTTCACTTATATTCCGGGTTGAATATTTTATATAACCTTTGTAGTGACGAAAATATCTTCTCTCTTTATTGTTCCATCCATAATTTTTTCTCGAATCCCAGTACCGACTTGTTTCTCATTTTGATAAAAATAAGCTGCATCTATATGCCGATATCCAATTTTGATTGCATATTTTACAGCTTCTTCTACCTCTCCTGCTTTCGACTACAAAATTATAGACAATAAATATCGGTTACACAGTTTCTCACAAAATTCAGGACTTTAACATAAAGTCATATTTTAATTCTGAATGGATAAGAATAAGCGTTGAATAGTATGAGTGAAAAATAAAACTCTATTCTATATTCTATAAAGGAATATTTTTTCTCTTTTGAAAAAGGTAGGAAAATCTGGATTTCGAAGTATTTAAAATTTTATATTTTCTCAACAAGTTTTTTAAAAACAACAACAAAAAATGTGCCCGCTGTGCGGGCACATTCTCATCGCGCGCTTCGCGCGGCTCGCAAGTTTGAGCGCGCCTAGGGCGCGCAACTGTTGGATCTCGCGCTTCGCGCTCGATTAGGTTTTCATCTCGCGCTACGCGCTCGGACACATTAGCCTGACACTTTAGGCTGAGTTCCTCTAGGTTTTCCCGCTTCGTGTGCTCGCTATTGCGCGATTCGCGGGCTAATACTCTCTTAGTAAGCTTCATCGTTATGTCCTGCTTTTGGTTTAATTATGTCAGTTTTACATAAAAAGAAGAACTAATTTACTTAAAGTTCTATCGACCTTAAGGAACACATTCTCATCAAGACACTCGCGCTTCGCGCTCGATATGTGGTTTAAACATCATGTAAAACTCGCGCTTCACGCTCGTTTCTGTTCATCGTATAATAGAAACTCAAAAGTTTTCAAATTTTGAAAAAACATGGTCTCAAAAATTTTCAAAATGATCTCACTTTTTTAGTTTTCATCCAAAATGGCTGGCTAACGAACTTGACCTTTAGTTTATGAGACTGGAAGAGTATACCAAAGCCAAATCACATAGGTTAATTCTTTCGAAAGTTATCGTGCTAATAAATTGAAAATCTACAGCCAAACAGACAGACAACCAGACAGACACATTCGTAAAAACCTGTTTTTTGGGTTCAGGGGGTCT
>CAKNYM010052913.1:830058-844686 GCA_932195095.1 Andricus curvator
CCCTTGCATATTCATAACTACATAATCTATTACCGATACCCCCACCTAACTTACATATGTGTATTCTCCCTCTTCGTCCCCAGTTGCCATACCATTCGCCACCGCCCAGCCTCTATCCTCCATCCAGTCCCTTAGAATCTGTCCCTCCTTATTTATTATCTTATCCTTCGATTTATTTTCGAAGCTCTCCCCTTCCCCGTAAAGTCCCCCTTCCCTCCCCGTCCTCGCATTAAAGTCCCTACCCAGTACCACCATAGCCTCTTCTCTTTCGCCTAGCAAGTCTTCTACCCTTTCTTTAATTCTTTCCATCCCATCCTTATTGTACACTGTCACAATCTTACACGTTACCCCTACTATCTTTACTTCCCTCATTTGCACTCCCTCCCCGTCTTCCTCTCCATGAACTTTTTCCTCTAATCCATCTCTAACCCCCGTTACAATTCCCCCACTGGCCCTTCCTTTCTTCTTCACTCTGACCGCCTCCTGGAGTCTCCACCTATACCCCCTTGGCAGCTTTGGCTCTATTCTATCCCGTTCCTTTCTTTCTACCCACGTCTCTACCAGTCCTACAACATCAAATTCCTGGATATATCTCCAGAACTCCTCATCCTTCTTCTTTACCCTTGCTACGTTCCAGTACAGCACCTTCACTACTCCTCTACCCTGCATTACCCCACCCCCTACTTCCTACGAAACAAATCCCCCTGCACTTCCTTCAACACCACTTTCTCCTCGTCCCACACACACATCTTCTCGTCTACTCTTATTTATTGATATCCTACCTTCGCTAATCTCCCTCCTCTCCTCTCCCTCCTAGTCCTGTCGTACAGCATTCTCTGCACATCCCTTTCCTTTCTCGTCAAATCGTGATTGATGAAAACTTCCTCATCCTTTATCCTATTCTTATTTCGCATTACCCCCAACTTTTCTTCCCAGCTCGCCAACTCCACAACTGCCACTTCCTTCTCCTTTCTCCCCTCCAACATAATTTTCCCTACCATGCCTTTAACCTACCCTATGCTCTGTAGCGGCTCTTCCACTCCCTCCCTTTCTTCTCCGCTCTTTAGCTTCAACCCGCTTATCACGATGTTATTTCTCCTGTTTGCCTTCTCTTTTTTCTCCATTCTCAACTCCATTGCCCTTATCCTTTCCCTATCCGCCCTCTCCTCCTTTTCATTCCTACGCTCTTCCACTTTCTCTTCTACCATATTCTCTACCCTCTCCCAAATACCTTTAATTTCACTCCCCCCCACCCCCGTCTCCTACTTCCATTTCCGTCCTGCCTTCTCAAGTCTTCTTTCTGTGCTTTCCTTCCACACCCTAATCTCATATTCCATCTGCTTTATTTTAACTTCTTTCTCTTTCCTTTCCCTCTCTAACCCTTCTACTCTCTCCCTCAGCTCTTTCACCTCCTTTTCCCATCTCTCAACTATGATTCTCAAGTCCTCCCTCATGCCTTCCATCTGCTCCTTAGTCCCCCTTACGTCCTCCCGCAGCCCCCTGTTCTCGCCTACCAGCATCCCGAGAGCCTCCTTCTCCGACTTTCCCTCCATTTTTTGGAGGGGTGACCTACGTGTCCTCCTGTTGTTTTTAAAAGGACTCTCTACATCGCTTTTCTCCGGACTCTCTTGGCTGTCTCTCTTCCTCTTCAAGAGATCCTCCCCGTCACTTGCGCTAGACGCTCTCTCCCTTACATTCTCGCTTCCTTCGTTCCCACGGTTCCGATTTCTCCCTCACCCCGACGCGCCGCTCGATACCGGACTACGCTCTGTTGGCCGTCGTGGCACGTGGAAAATTTCCTCCCCGTCAATTTCACTAGCAGCACTGCCAGCACTTTCACTGCTCACCTCCCGCTCTGCCGCCGGTAACTGGGAGCTCTCCATGCAGTATTTCCCTTTTTTTCTATTCCGCACAGCCCCTGCAGACACCCCTTTCTCTCCCTTAACATCCCCTAACTCTGCGAGAACCACCTTTGACCCCTCGAAGGCTCAAGACTCCCGACCACAAACTCCCCCGTCTCCTTGCCAACCTTACTTCAGTTTCTCTATCTACCTAAATCCCACCTCATACCTACGTTCAAAATTACTTTTTATCTCCCCAATTCACCCCACAGAACTCTACTCACCCACTAGGCTTCCACCCTCACACTCCACTCACACCGTCCACACAAATCCCGTAAAATCCTCTCACTACCTGTCACTGAACACGTTCTTACTTCCGCCACCAACATGCAAGTCACCTGCATTTATATTATAAGTTACGAAAATTTGTTCCAAATATTTTGTTATAATAATTTGATAATATTTTCTTTGTTTTACGAAATATTTACAATTATACTAACTGGACTGACAGCTTGTATAAAAGACGTATCTGAATATCGCGCACGCGTACCAGTGCACATTCATCCATCTGACAGGTAGGTCAAGTCACGGTGTGAGTCTATGGTAGATGTGTTTTCATTGCGAAGTGAGTTTTCCGAGTGCGGGCGCTCTCTCCCATTCAGTGTGGACTCCCCACGGGACTTCAGCTTCTTGATATTATCAAGAAGCTATCTGTTACCTGTTTTTATTGCCTGGGTGCTAAATAAAAGCTCAGCTTTCAAACAACATAACCTCTAAAGTTGCCGGTGGGCCGCGCGCAGGCTCACATTTCTGCGCGGGAACTTCCCTAGACGGAGGCATGGCTTCTAACAAGGACCCACCAGACCCTTTGGTGAGTAATAAAAACATCGACCCCAATAGCAAACTAAGCTCAGATGTTTTTGAAGGCGCCAAATGCCTCATTAACATGAGGAGATCGAAACGACACAAGACAAAGGACAGTGACACTACGAACGCTCTCTCTCAGCCTCTTCCGAACGACAAAAACGATTCTGAATTTATGGACCATTCTGACCTCAACAGTACTGACACGAATATAACTACACAGACTAACGACCGAACACAGACTATCCTGCCGATGAAACGGCACTGGCGAAAGGCACTGGGCCGCCAGTGCCATTTCAGTGACTGTTTGTGCTGATTTCGGCACCTAAACGGCACTCAGAGTGATGGCGACGGTCATATAATGGTCCTATTGTATTCGTCACGTACCGGACGGGCAGAGTGGTTTACAGTAGTTGGCCGCCACCAACCCGAATCCCTTTTCAAAATTTTCTTCAGATTATTAATTCTGAAGTTGAATTAAAAAATTTTGTCTGTTTTGGCGTATCTCATTTCATTCACGAGATACATTAAGTTCATTCGAATTTTAAACTTTTCAAAAAAAAAGTTAGATATCTGAAATTATCGGGACCCGTAGATTCTGAATTTCTAACTTTCGCAGAGGTAATTTCAAAATTTTACAAATTTTTCATTTTTAATCCCTTTCAGCTGGTCCACTTGGTAGCCTATTCGCAGGTATAATGGGAACTTCTGCAGGCATTTAAAACTGGAATCTGATTAGCTTTAAACGAGCAGCACTGAAACGGCACTGGGCAGTGCCGTTTCAGTGCCGTTTCGGTGCCGTTCAATCGGCAGGGTAACGACCGAACACAGAATAACGACGGACAACAACATCATTTCAGCGACAGCTTGCAGGGTGATGGATCCAATGCAGGCCCCGGCACCCAGCCTACTCCCGAATATCGTTACGAAGGAACTCAACGGGGTCCGTGTAAGGTGATTATATAATGCCTTGCTAATGCTGACCGATAAAGATCTGGATAGATATAAATACGCGAAGCTCCTTAACAACGCGCTCAAGAACTGCATTGTAGACGTTAAAAGCTCCGGATTCGGTAAACTCAGTCATGGTAAAATCAGCCCACGAAGTCAAAATTATTTTAGATGACAAATCCCTTAAGAGCATGGGTTTGAGGGCATCCATCCCATCATATTTTGTCACATGTCAGGGCGTTATTGGCGGCATCCCTCTTGAACTTTCGTGAATGAAATAAAATACAACCTAGTTATCCTCAGCAACGCCCAAACGATTAAGATTGTAGATGTTCGCCGTCTTTACAGAAAAATTGTTGACAAAGATAGCAACATAGTTTCCTACGTCCCCTCGCGCTCCATTTTGCTAACCTTCAAGGGTAGAACCCTCCCGGAAAAGGTGTCCATTTACGATGCCTTAACGAACGTCGAACCTTACGTCTCTCCGGTTAAAATCTCCTGGAAATGTCTCCGATATGGACATATCAGCAAACAATGCCGCTCAAAAGCTCGCTGCGAACGTTGCGGTGATGACGCCCACGCCGATGCTTCCCCCTGCACTAAAGCGAATGGAACCCCTAAGTGCGTGCACTGCTCAGGGCCCCACGTCCTAAATTCTTGGGAATGCCAGGAACACATATTCCAAAGGGACTTCCGCTCCTATGCTATTCACAACTGCCTTACATTCGTGGAGGCAAAAGCCATCCTTAGACCCAGGAAAACTGACAAGTAACCCCATAGTGACTCTCGCTTCAACGCGAACAACTACCCCGGTCTCAGAAATGTTCCTCCTCCGATCACTCCCCCGTTGGCTTTCTCAGAAGCCTTGCGTACCTCTGTCTACACACCTACCACCCCCGGCCCAGTCAACCCCCCCCCCCCTCATGAACCCTCGATGATATAAAAACAAACAGTCTCAACTGACACTGGCTTTGCTCTACACCCTTGCTCAAACCCCAATGACTTTGCTCTACACCCATCATGGGCACTTAACAAGGGGACCCCCTCTTCTTCTCCTGACCACCCAGACTCTTCAAACAATAAGAATTGTAACCAGAGCCGGATTAACCCTGTCCGGGCCCCTAGGCAACAACCCTGTCCGGGCCCCTAGGCAATGCAATCACGTCCCTCCAGGTTGATGAAGGGATGTGAGTAACTTCCAGATGATCGACTCCAGGAATCCTGTACGGAAAAAGAGGTATTTTTCCTATGTTACCGTAGGGGGAATACCTATATTAGCATATGGATTTTGACTATGTCAACATAGGAATTTTTCCTATCTAATTCGAAAAAAATCGTTTGGAAACTACATATTTCACATTTTTGTCGGATTTAGACTATAGGCAGGTGAAATGAGCAAACAAACCACACAATAAATGTAGAATTCATTTATTAAGAATCATTCTTAACTATAATTTGATATTTTTCGAATGGTAAATGCTCACAATTTTTTGAAATTACAAAACGAAAATTTTCTTCTGGTTTTCTGTTTCGAAATATTTGTTACTAAGAAAATTCGAAGTGTATTAAGAAAAATTTTAAGTTGCCATGGAAAACAAAATTTTTTAATTGCAATTAATGATGATTAATCATGATTATTGATCATTAATCGTCATTGATAATCATCGATTATTGTTTTTGGAATTTATGTACATGAGAATAATTCCTATGTTAACATAGGATTTAACCTCATGTTGTCATAGGGATAATGCCTATGTTAACATTGGGATTTTCCCTACACTGAAAAAAAAATTTACTTGATTCAAGGAAATGCGTTTCTTTGGTTTTTTTTTCTTTCGACCAAGGAATTGTTTACTTCAGTTAAGTTAATATTGTTTAGATGCAAAAGATTCACGCATTAATTCAAGGAAATGATTTCTTTGTGTGAAATTTCTTTAATATGAGTAAATATTTCTTCGCATTAAATACGAAAAATATCAAGACAAAGAAATGATTTCCTAGAAGGTAGGAATCTAGATTTATTGAATACGTTTTAGGCGCCTAAAGAACTCCTTCTTTAGTCCAATGAAATCGATTCCTTGAAATGGATAAATATGTTTTAGAATCGAATAATTCATACATCATTGGAGCAATTAGTTCATTTTTTTTAGTCAAGAAAATATTCACTCAAGATAAATGAATTTTCATTCAATTGAAGAAATATTTATTTCATGCTAAGAACTGTCAAACAATAATAATAAAACAGTTATCTAAATTTAAAAAATATTCTTTCACGATAAATCGATATTCGTTCAATTGAAAAAAAAAATTATTTAACACTATAAGTTGATATAATTGTTGCAACGAAATAATGACTTAAATTGAAGAAATACTTATTCAAGATAAATGAATATTCATTCAATTAAATAAATATTTATTGCATTCTAACAATTATTGTAATCAACACAATGCAAGTATTATTTAAATTTAAAAAATATTCTTTTAATATAAAGGTATATTCACTAAACTCAACAAAATATTTATTCCATGCCAGAAGTCGACATAATCATCGCAAAGAAATATTTATTTGATTCAATGAGTTCGATTCTTTGAATTGATTCGGACGCATTTGAATCAATTAATTGTGCATATTTGAATCAAGTCCTTAAGTTTATTCAAATCAAAGCAATAATGATTTAATTCAAAATAATATTAATTAAATTAAAAATATATTTATTTGTTACAAAGAGTTCATGCATTTATACCAATGCAGCATTTATTTAGATGAACAAGGTATTGTGTTTGCATACATATTTATTTCTTCATTTGAAGGAAATGTTTTATTTGCTTACTAGAATTAAATTATTCATAACAAATAAACATTTTTTCCAACGAAGTAATTATTTTTTCAAATCAAACATTCAATAATTTGGCATAATTTGTTTCAATTGAATACTTCTTTAGATCAAAGAAATCTGTTGTTAAATTCAATATCCATGTTTTTGATTTGAAGAAATATTTCTTTGGCATTTATGGCGAGAGCTAAATACGGCTTTCCGCCTTATAATTTCCATGTTGCGACAGCGTAGTGGTCATCGTTGTGGATTTGACACTCGACGGACCCAAGTTCGATTCCTGCTGGAGGTGGATTTTTCATCGAATTTTTCTGTTTCAGGTTCATCAAGATTGTAAAATATATTCGTGATGCGTTGTTTAAATTAAATATGTATAATAATAACAATGTTAATTATAATTTAGGCTGAAAGAATCCATTTGTTTATTTAGGAAAATATGTACTACAGTTGAAGTACGAACTACTTTATTGCACTCGCGCATGGTTTAGGCCAAAGAAATATTTGTTTGAATCAGTGGGATATTATTTTGCTTCAAATACTCAAAAATTTGATGCGAAAAAATAGTTTTGTGAGCCTATAAAATATTTGCTTGACTTTAAAATATGTTTCTTTCCATCAATTCACATATTCTCATCTCAAAGAAATATTCATTCCCATTCATGGCACATTCATTTGGAACAATGAGTCATTTATTTGGTTTAAAATTAATATTTTTGTCTTTGATTCATATTTCTTTGATTTAAAGAAATATTTCCATCCGATCAATAGGTCGTATTTTTGAATTACAGTACGCTTCATTGAAACAAAAAATCAAATCTGTCAATTAAAAAAACGTTTATTTTATCCGATCGACAATACTTTCAATTAAGGAAATATTTCTTAGAATTGAAATTGTATTCGATCATATCAACTGACTGATTTTTAAATCCAAATATCTAATTTCATTCAGTTAAAGACATCGTCCATTCGCTCAAATAATATTTCAGAGGCTGAAGCAATTATTTATTTGCTTCAATAATTTCTTATTTTTCATACAATTAAACGATTTCTTTGAATTGAAGAAATACATGATTGGACGTATTCAGTACGACCATTTCTTTGAATCAAAGAAATTTTTTTTGATTCAAAAACTTTTTTTTTCAGTGTATATGCCATAGGAATAATGCGTATGTTACATAGTAAAATATCATATGTTGATATTAGAAAAATACCAATGCCAACATAGAAAAAGTACCCCTTTTTTCTTTATGTATTACTACAATGTCCTTTATCAAAAATTCAAACTTCTGTTATATAATGTAGTTTATAGATAATTTCATTCCGAATTAACTTACGTGCAATGATAATTCACCTACACGCATAACACTGTGTTACAAAAAACAAAAATTTGGAGACACTTTTATGGAGACCTAGCACAAGTTGTAGATCTAGTAAAACTAAGAAAAATTGTATAGGAGAAATTTTCCATACACCCCCAAAATCTCATTTTTTGGCCAAAAAATCGTTTTTGGGAGTTTTATGAGAAAAATCACTCATAACTTCCCCAATTTTTATCCGATTCGCTATTATTATTATTCGCTATTATTAGCTACTACTTGTTACTAGATGGTTCTGTATGAATGGAGTATTTCTCCAATTGACAAGCGTCGAAAAAAAATACTGATATTGTTGTCGAGGAATTCCATACAAATTTTCAGAAAAACTTTTCATTCGATAAAACGTTTTTTTTTCTTAGAGCGTGCACGGGCCCCTAGTCGATGCGGGGCCCCTAGGCAGTTGCCTACTCTGCCTAATGAATAATCCGGCCCTGATTGTAACCCTCTCCTACAATCTTATTCTACTTCGACTCCTTCCTCCCTCCAGTCTTCCCTTTCCCCCTCCAAATACCCCAGCCCCCTCCTTATTTTCGAACTTACAGTTATTGTCAATATACTTTTAATGCCCACTAATTTCATCAGCGCTCTTTCCTCTGATAGTTCCCCAAAAACAGAGGAATGCCACAACCTAATTAACTTCCTCTCAGCAAGTATCTCCTCTCTCTCTTCAAATCTTTTACAGCCTTAGTATGGCACAGGTCGATGGTTTGCGAATTATGCAATGGAACTGTCTCGGTGTAACCAACAAAAGAAGTGATCTCGCGACTATTTCGAAGGACTTTGACATCCTGTTACTTTGTGAAACATTTCTAAAGCCTGAGAAATCATTCTCCATAAATAGAGATTTTAACATCATCAGAGATGGCAGGGCTGCCAACAACCGCGGTGGTTTGACAATTGCAATTAGAAGGGGTATAACCTTTTCAAGTGTATCCTCTATAATTAACATTGAAAATAGTCTATAAGAAGTTGACCAATTCGTCAACTTCTTATCGTTTCCGTTTACAGGGTCCCCTCTGCGGGCGGAAGAATCTCAGAAAATACCTGGAAAAGATTTTTAGAATCAGTTAGTAATGTGAATTCGAATAACGTTCTTATTAGCGGGGATTTTAATTCACATCGCAGATTATGGGGTAGTACCCGGGTTTGTCGAAATGGCGAAGCACTTTGTGCAGCCCTTGTTGATTCAGATTTTATTTGTTTAAATAATGGGAAGTCAACTTTTGTTAATCGTCCAGATGAATCACCCTCGATTCTGGACCTTACTTCTATAAGCCCTCAACTTTGTACCTTTTGTGCTCCTGATGTATGGGACGACGCTCTAGGCAGTGACCATTGTCCAGTGGTCACTAGCCTGGGTGTACAAGTACCTATTTCTAACTATTATTCACACAAATATAACTTAAAAAACATTAATAGGCCATGTTTTTCTTCCAATTTAAAAAATCTCGTAGAATCCAGGGCGACTGACATTCTTCCGCCTATATCGGATCACATCCCTAGCTACAATTCTTTTTTTGAATGCGTGGATGAGGCTATCATGTCATCCGGGGTACCCTCGGCCACTTCAAAACCACCAAACCATGGCCACCCATGTAAAAACAAACCTTTTGTTCCAGCTCCTTGGTGGAATGAGGCTTGCGATAGTGCTGTTAAGGATAGGCGTAAAGCTTCTATCAAATTTAGAAAACGATCTAATTATTCCAACTATTTAAATTATAAAAGACTCACAGCTAAAGCTAAACGCACCTTCAATGATGCCAAAAGAAAGTCCTTTCAATGTTTTTGCGAATCGCTTGATAGAACATCATCTATCTCCAGAATTTGGAGAGTCATTAAGTCATTTAAAAATAGATTCACTCAGCCAGCAACCTCGCCTTGCTCGGCAGATAGCAGTGTGATTTCAAAGTTACACGAACTTGCAGTTTAGATGTGCCCTTATACTGTCTTACATGATACGTTCTCCAGTGACTTTAGGACCAACCAGTTCGTTGAGGTTCCGTTCAACGAAAATGAATTTACTATAGCCATTTCTTCCTTGAAAATGAAATCTTCTCCCGGACTAGATAAAATTGATAATAATATCATTAGTCAGTTTCCTTCTGAAGCCACTATTATTCTTTTATCTCCTTTCAATAGACTCAATTGGTACTTTGAGCATAACTTTTATCTCTCCCCTACACAATTCGGTTTCCGAAAAGATAAAATCTTGCGCGGATAATCTGGCCTTACTTTCCAAGGAAATTTGGACGGGTTTCGTCAAGGGTGAGGTCACAGCGGGTCTTTTTTTAGACCTCAAAGGGGCCTCTCCCAGCGTAATTCCCCAAATTTTAGTGGGAGATCTTAGAGATTTACGCGTAACTAAAAATATAGCTAAATTTGTTTACAACTCTATTTCATACAAGAACATTTATTTTAATATCAATGGCGAATTGGTTGGACCTAGAGGAAGCACAGTTGGCCTTCTCCAGGGCTGCATTTTGAGTCCCATAATGTATTCAGTTTATACCCGCAAGTTCCATCGACTTTTGCCGCCATGGTGTATCATATTTGAATTTACAGATGATACAGTAATTTATTCAGATCTAGTGACCCCGCACTTTGCATCACATCCCTCCAACAATGCTTAAATGCATTTGCAGAATTTTTATCAGAACGACGATCAGAAGATTGCCCTGAGAAAACAAAATTAGTTCTTTTTAACAAAATAAAATTGAATTTTTAATGACCCCATGTATACTTTAAATCTTAATAACTGTATTATTAAGCCCTCATTGCACGTCAAATTTTTAGGAATCATGGATTATTTATTTACGTTCAATGAACACTTTAAATATCTAATTGATAAACTCAGAAAACCCCTAAATATCATAAGAGTCTTAAGAGGCGTGTGGTGGGGAGCCCACCCATATACTCTCATTAAGATTTATGACGCCCTCATAAGAAGTTGTTTAGACTACGGTTCTCATATTTAGAAATTCCAAAACCAAAAATTCTTTGATAAACTAGAAAAAATTAGAAACCAAGCCCTGAGATTAGCCGTAGGCTACAGGACAAGTACCCCCATAAATGTAATTTTAGCAGAAACATGTGAACCCCCCTTAAATTTCGATTCAGTTTTCTAGCAAAAAAATATATCGTAAAGATGTTCTCAAATCTTAATCTCCCCCTAACAAATCAGCTTGAGGATCTTTGGAATAGCACACATCAAAACAACCCTCATAGAATCCCAGACATTTTTACAGTCATAGCTGCCTTTAATAAGACTCGGAATGTTATGCCCCAAATACGCAGATCTTTCCTCCATCCCCTCTTTGAATTTCCATACAGTGATCACACATACTCTCCTCAAATAAATGTTGAAATAGGCTTTCTAACTCAAAATTCCCCTGGCCCACCCTCTTTCTTCCAGAATGCTATTGTGGAGTTTGGAGACTCCTTGATTTTCTATACGGACGGCTCAAAGTCTCAAGGCGGCAAATCTGCGGTCTGCTGCTCGGTTTCCCCGCTGGTCAATTTACACACTCATGGAAAATAAATGATGCTGCTCCAGTCTTTTCTATCGAAGCAATAGCGATTCTATATACACTAGATTTCATTATAAAGCATACATTTAAAAAAGTAGTTATTTTCAGAAATCATCTCGCCTCCCTCACCGTGCTTAATTGTAACATTATCCTAGCATGGGTACCAGGCCATAAGGGCATCCCGGGAAATTAGCTCGCGGATGTAAAATCCACCTCTTTTGAGGCTCCCCTACTAAATATGGGGCTTCCTCCATCGGACTTTGTCAGCTCCTTTAGAGAACACCTCAATAAAATTTTTCAAGACTATTGTGAAACGAGAGGAAAGCGTTTCGGTACTTTTTACACAAAACACTTTTACAAAACCCGCAGAAAACCTTGGTTCTCTAGTTTCATTGTTAAAAGGGAGTGGATTGTATCCCTTTGTCGCATGAGACGTAATCACCACTCTCTCAGAGCTAGCCTAGCCCGTAAGAACATCATAGACTCGCCTAGTTGGCCTTGCAACCCTCGAATAGACGGAAATAGACGGAAATCATCCTCCAACCTCGCAAAATTGTCTGGAATTGTTGTTCCAAAAACAATTACGAGCCTATGCTGCCAAACACGGAGTTTCTTTTGCCGAAGCAAAAGAGCTTATCAGACCTAAAAAACAATCCAGGAACATAGCTGCTTCCCGTCAATCCACTTCTTTTGTAATCTTCTCCGACCATCCCGATTTAAACGAGGTCCCCGCTACCTCATTGCTGGATCACGCTTACACCATCCCAACTCGTCCGTATTGCCAAGCTATAGGTTCACGCCCTAAACCTCTTCCGAAATCGAAGCCAAACAAGCCCCCACAATCATCGCAACCCAATCGGCCGACTCCAAACTTCGCTTTCTTTCACAATAACGGAAGGACTCAGAGCTCCTTGCAACTGGGTTTGCCTTGCATCCCCCAGCTTCTCAATTAATTACTAAGCCCACTACCGATGCTGTATCCATAATCAGTAACCTAATCGAGGCTCTCACGGGTCTCTCCTCCATCATAACATCTGATATCTCCTCAAATGTAGAGGAAAGAGATAATTTTCTTGACCGCATCTCGAATAATGTTAAATCCCTCTCTAATTCTTTGATTGCATCCCAAAATAGAACCGGTTCAGCGGGGTAATCTGGCTCTGCGAATCTAAATGAAAAGTAAAACCTAGGGATGTAAAAATGACTCAAATAAGTAAATTAGGAATTATGCAGTGGAATTGTCGCGGGTTATCAAAAAGAAGGGAGTCCTTCAAAATATCTCCGACGACTATGACATACTTTCAATTTGCGAATGATAGCTGCAGAGCGTGTCATGCACACCCCGAGCATCTAGGACACATACTATCTTGTTGTCCAACTTATGCGGGAACGACCTACATCCAAAGGCACAATGCGGCACTAAGAGTGCTTTATTACCATCTCTGTCACTCTTATGGCATTAGCCCAAATACCTCTCCGCTAAACGCTCCTAGAGAAATAGAGTCAGTCGTCGAAAATGAGAAGTGCCGCATATACTGGAACTTCATATTCTCGACAATTGTTTCTGTTGCGCACTCGAGGCCTGACATAGTTCTCCTTGACTTCGAGAAACGAACCATGTTCGTTATCGAATTCTCGGCACCAGCTGACAAAAACATCACAGCCAAGGAGAAAGAAGAGAAAGAGAGTTATAAAGACTTATAAAGGAGTTTCGACGGTTATACCCGAAATATTCTGTTAAGCTAATCGTCTTGATCATCGGCGCTCTTGGAGGTGCCAAGGTTTCACTGGTTAATAGCTTGAGAAGCATCCCTGCGTGTCAACAAAATGCTGAGACACTTGCGGGGAAAATGCAGAAGGCGGTCGTCCTTGGGCCGCTCCGTGTCCTCAGGGTGCACGAGACTTTTGCCGGATCATCGTATTGAGTTCGTCGCAGACTGTAACCACTTATCTCATGGTCGTGAGACGTGGTGACAGCTGAAATTTTACCGCGATTTCGCTGGGAGCGGTTGCAATTTTTTATATTAGCACCCGCTCCCGGTGAAATCCTGCGGTTGTCCTCATGACAGACTTGTAACTATATATATATAAGTAAGTAAGCTTAAGTAAGTACAGCTTACATCGTTGCGAATGGTAGAGATCCTCTCCTAAAGATGGTCAGGAACCACGAGATGATTGGCGAAGGAGCGTTCCTTTACAAAGCCGCGGAGCAAACGGCCGAGGTTGAAAATTTTTACCAAGAGCTACTCGACAAGAAAATGCACGGAAACTTTCACAGAAATGTAGAAAAACAGTCCTTGTCGAAGGAGCAAACTTTTGCTTTCCTCAAATCATCAGGGCTTAATTCAGGTACAGAGGGTTTTATTTTCGCATGCCAGGACGGTGTCATTTCCACCTTAGCATACCGTGAGCGCATTTTATGTCAAGAAGTTCCCAGTGATAGGTGCAGAGCGTGTCATGCACACGCTGAGTACCTAGAACACATACTATCAGGGTGTCCGACCCACGCGGGAACGACGTATATCTATAGACATAATGCGGCCCTAAGAGTGCTTTATTACCATCTTTGTCGCTCTTACGGTGTTGGCCGCGACCCTGCCCT
Organism: Andricus curvator; assembly: GCA_932195095.1. NCBI lineage: Eukaryota > Metazoa > Arthropoda > Insecta > Hymenoptera > Cynipidae > Andricus > Andricus curvator. Next base: position 844,054 of record CAKNYM010052913.1, read on the forward strand.
GCCGAACGCTCCAAAGGAGATAGAGTCGATTGTCCGAAACGAGAAGTGCCAAATTTTCTGGAACTACGATTTTCGGGCAGCAGTCTCCGTTGCGCACTCGAGGCCTGACATTGTTCTCCAAGACTTAGAGAAACGAACTATATTCGTAATCGAATTCTCAGCTCCGTCTGAACACAACATCACTGCAAAGGAGAAAGAAAAAGAGGAGAGGTATCAAGACCTTAAAAGAGAGCTACAACGACTGTACCCAAAATATTCGGTAAAAGTAATTGTCCTTGTGATAGGTGCTCTCGGAGGTGCGAAACTATCACTGGTTCGTAGCCTTAAAGCCATACCCGCGTGCCAAAAATATTCCAATGCACTTGCGAGATGGATGCAGAAAGCTGTCATCCTTGGGTCGCTTCGTGTCCTCAAGACACACGAGGGTTTCGCCGGCCTGTCGTTGTGATTTTGTCGTTGCCTATGACCACCCATCTCACGGTTGTGAGACGTGGCCATAGGTGTGATTTACCGCGGTGCTACTGGGGGCTATTGACATTTTGTTGGATGGCAGTTGCTCTTAGTGGAACCCTGCGGTGGTTGTTTAACTTTTTTTTTTAATATATATATATATATATATATATATATATATAT
>CAKNYM010052913.1:855676-887545 GCA_932195095.1 Andricus curvator
TATTGCGATTACTCTGTGACCTTTTAACTCAAAATTTCACGTAGAATGCGAATTTCAACAAGTGAAATGTTCATCTTCCTTTTTTAATGAGTTTTTCTTGCATGATACGGAGAGGATACGATGTGGATATTGTGAGGATACGCTGTAGCGTATCCGCTCCGTTCGTTCGGTCCGCCAGGGATTTGATGAGCCCAAAGGAGTACGTGAGGACAGGGATGGCATAGGTATTGATTGCCCTAATCCTGTTTGCAAAGTTAAGAGAACTCTTCAGAATCAATCTGAGTCTTGTAGTGAAGGCGAATATCCAGGTATTTATATGACTCGCCCTCAGCCATTGCCTCGATGTCATTCTCGAAATCTTTCTCTAGCTCTGTGGTCCCTAATTCTCCTCTGGTTAAATGCACTGTTCTGCATTTATCTAGTCTGAACTCCATTTGGATATCATTGGAAAACTGCTTTGTGCTGCCACAGCTGCACAGTAACAAGAGTTTGCACCTCTAACGCAGTTAGTGTTGCGTTCAAATGTATAGGTAAAACCTTGCTGTTCAGGTGTTCTATTTGTTCATCTTGGGCAGAGAAGGCCTTTGTGTTGATTCTACATGTCTGAACTCTCGTAAAGCATGACCGAAATTTCACTCAAGGTGCTGTAGATTTTCTGGGATTTCGCTGTCCACATCATGGTTATCAATGTCCAGATGTGGTTCTTGTGTATCTGGTACTTGATGTACATTGCCCCTAGCACCTATGCTTTCAGCTTCAATCATTTCTTCGTTGTCCACATCTTCCAACGGGAGTTCATCAATAAGAATCTGCAGTTCCACTTCCAATTTGATGACAGCTATTTCAACAGCCGAAAAAAATCTGTTTACAGATATTGAGCGTTTTTGGTCTGCTAGATTCTGCGCATTCATTCTTGTGGCTAGCTCTGGGTACTTAAGTGAGAAGAGTCGATGCTGTTCTCTCCTCACACTTTGCCCACCTTTCTCTGCCAAAAGATAAAGGCGCATAACATTTCTGTTCATATGGTATGTCCATTTTAACCGCCTTCTTGGTTGCTGAACTTCTGCTCCTGCCTCTGGTTGTTTTAGGCCATCTACATCTACAAGAACATCAATTGCCGCTGCTTGATCGTGTGACGCGGCTTCCTCTAACTTATGCTCATTGCCGTGGTTTTTACACGCCAAAACAACCTGTTGTTTAATCTTCATTGCTCGGTCTTCTGAGATGTGTAGATTAGTAAATTTCGTCCTAAAATTGTATCCTTTTTCGCTTTTGGTTTTAAACTTCGCACTTTGATAGTAGAGACGCACCAATTCTCCTTTCATTGTGATATCCAACTTGATACCGTTTGTCGCAGATGTTCTTGCTGGCCAGCTGTTTTATTAGTGAGATCTGCCTGAATATCTCGCAGCTCACCATAACCACCGTCCCGCATGCTGTGGCCCCCAGCGGTGGCCCCAGGGGCGCCCGACGATCCTCGGGAAGCGACAAGCGTTTCAAAATCTTTAATATGCTCTCCATGATAATTTATTGGTTTTGGTGTTTCTCTTAGTCCCTTTCCTCTTCGTTATCTGTCTGTCTGGCATGGGAACTCTGTCAGTACCAGTGCTACCGCCAATAAGAGAACACCTTCGATAGGGAAAAATTAAGATTATTATTATTATTATGTTGGCCCACCTTACACCCACAGGTACTCATGACCTGGTACTTCGCTACTAAACACGGTCGTGAAACGCAGCAAGTGATTGGTAGATTCGCTGGTGTCAGTCGTTGTTTCGGAACTCTATATTCTGCTTGCGTATTCATCATAATTCACGAGTATACACACTGGAGAGCCCGTCTATAGGGATCCGACAATCACACTGGAGAACCTTTTAGGGATCCAACATTCATTCTGGAGAGCCCGCTTATAGGGTTCCAACATTTCTCCTTGAGAGCCCGTTTATAGGGATCCAACATTCATACTGGAGAGCCCGTTTATAGGGATACAAACATTCATCCTAGAGAGACCTATCGAGATCCAACATTCATACTGGAGAGCCAACGACCAGCGATTCAAAATATTAATTTTATTCACATTAAACGGCGTGAGAGAAAAACAACTTTACACACGCACACGGTTATACACATATACAAAAAAGGTTAAAAGTTAAAAGTCGAAAATTAAAAATTTGTATATCACAGTCATCTTCCGTGTACGTGGGATGGCCACAGAAGTCGATTTTAGCCGCTATCATTGTTCACGCGCAGAAAACTCCGGTCGATGCGGCACGTGTTCAGCAATACTGCCTTCTGAATTAGACGACTGAATTAGAGTGACCTTGTTCACCCTCCACACGGTCAGGATCTCCTGCTTTAGCTCCTAATATTTCTGGATCTTCTCAGTATACCAAAATATCAGAATATAATAATAATAATAATAATAATTATTATTATTGATACTAAGGGGCCCGAGTGAGGAGCTTCACATGCTGACTTTGTGAGGCTTTTCACTTGTGGTGATCGGTAGAGAGATTGATCAGCAACCTGCGTCGGAGCAGTGTTACGGAAGGAACGTGTTATTTAAATAAATAACACAGGCATTCTAGGTCAATCTAAACCCCCTTCCCCCACATTACTCCCTTAATCACCGAGTGAGTCACGCTTACCCCAAAAGGGAAATGGCTTAATGGTATAATAATAATTCATGCAGAGGTTACATGAACGTTGGGTCAATATGCACAATATGCGCCGGAGCAGGTATCCTTTTTGCGCAAAAACGGATATGAACCTTCGCAGACAGCCGATAATGCCAACATTAGTAGTAGGAGAACAAAAATCCACCAAAAAGTCTTTCTCAGGATGGACAAATTAGCTGAAGCTAATACTGCTCTCCCCGATTTGCTCCCTGAAGATGTTAATCTCTGGAATCTGAACTGTGTAGTTTACGAGAAGGCGGTCTCTTGCTGAGCGATAGTAGAAGTAACGATGCTTCAGTACGCCTGAGTAAGACTCGCGAGCGTAATGCACAGCTTCAGTCTTAAATTGAAACGGCGAGACGGCATGCATAAAATATTCAGTGCGTTATTAGCTACATAACATCAAATAAAAAATACACTCCAAAAGTTAGGGCACTTGCTCGAAACTTAAGGAAAGCAAATCACACACTCAACAAGTGTAAACTGTTGACCATCAAGCAGAATTGGACGCAAAAAATAAGAGCTCTTTCAACAGCGAAAGAGCGTCTTGAACGGCGAGTAATGTGGATTCAGGAAAATTCCACCATTTCTACTCATCCTTCCCGTATGTTCAATAAAGCGTCATATGCCGTTGAAAATCCGCCTAGTCGAGAAGAGATTCAAGTCTTCTGGGAGCAAGTATATGGAGATACTTATCAGCTAAATGAAGGAGCTGCAGATATATCACTCTTTCGTAACTTTTGCCAAAGACAAATGTTACAAGGTCAAGAGGAAGAATGTCCACTAATTACTGCTGAAGAAGTGAATAAAGTGATCGCCAGAACTAAGAACTTTCCAGCTCCAGGGCCAGAGAAAATCAACAACTTTTGATAGAAGGAGTTCACTTCTACGCAATAAAATCTAGCCCGTATATTTACTACTTTCTTAAACGGAGAACAACCCATCCTGCAGTGGCTAGTGGAAGGACGCACGGTACTGATCCCTAAGGCCGGAGATTTGTCAAGTCCAAAGAACTACAGGCCCATATCTTGTCTAAACACCAGCTACAAGCTATTCGCTGGCATATTCAATGAGAGGATATTAACATCTATCGAACCGGTATGGAGTGCAATAGTTGAACAACGTAGATGCAAGAGAGGGCTGGCAGGTTGTAGGGAGAACCTATTAATAGACAGGTGTATTACCCAGGACTCGATCAGGTATCGGCGCAATCTGTCCATAGCTTGGATTGACTACCATAAGGCATTCGATAACACAAACCATGAAGCTTCTTAAGTGCCTGGAGGTGCATCCAAGAATAGTGAGATGCATAAAAGAGCTTATGCTCTTGTGGCGGAGAAGATATGTCATAACATCTGACAAAAGACAAGTGACTACCAGCTACATCACATATAAGAGGGGGGTCTTCCAAGGAGTCTCTCCAAGTCCGATACTTTACTGCATCTCCCTCTTGCCTCTATCTATTGTGCTCCGAGGCAAAAGCTCTGGATACCTATGTGGCCCGCCGAATAAAAGAGAATAAAAGGTCAACCACCTTTTATACATGGACGACCTTAAACTCTTTGCTTCTTCGAAAAAGGACCTTACCATCCTTGTGGAGGCGGTAAATAAGTACTCTAAAGCGATTGGCATGAGCTTCGGACTGGACAAGTGTGCCTGCGTCCACCTACACCAAGGAAGACTAGAAACTACATCATCTCGTAACGATCAGGACGTTCAACTCATAGGAGGAAATACCATTCAACATCTTGGTAATGGAGAAACATACACATATCTTAGAATACCGCAAGCGGAAACCCAAAATGTGCGTGTGTTAAAAACGGCCTTTGAAAAAAGGTATCGCCAAATTCTCAGAAAAACTTGGACTTCTGGATTATCTGGGAAGAATAAGATCCAGGCGACCAATATGCTGGCCGTTCCTATATTGATCTACACGTTTGATGCAGTAAAATGGAACGTCGATGAGTTAAAGCAACTTGACCGAAGCACACGCAAGATGATGACAATCCATAGAAGTCATCACCCTAGATCTTCCGTACCTCGAATATACCTCCCTCGAGATAAAAGTGGTAGAGGTTTTCTGAGCTTGGAGTGTCTTCATCGAAGAATGGTTTTAGCTACAGTCTGCTCAGTTCTAAATAGCGCAGATTCTCTTATGCGACTCGTACATCAACATGAAGTAGTCAATGCTGCGGCGTTTCTATACCGTGCCGCAGATAGGGCCGCAGAGGAGCTTGGCCTCCCATTTGATTCCAGCGACACTACACATGGCCTAGCATCACTAACATCTTTGATGCTCAAAAGTCGTGTACAGAAAGCAGGACATTCGCTTCTACTAAGAGAACATGCTCACAAGCCCCTTCATGGTAAATTCTACGGCATTAGTTTTTCCGCGACACCAACTGCGATATCAACTACCGAGCGTGCAAGCAAGAGCCCGACACACTTGGACATGTTCTCAGTGGATGCTCAAAGTATGCATGCTGCGGTTATATATAGAGACACAATGTGGCTCTAAAAGTGTTATATTACCATCTTCGGAACTTCCATGGTGTTGATCTAATGTCCGTTTTGCCATACGCCCAGGGGGAACTCGAATCCGTTGTGGAGAATGATCAGTGTAAGATCTACTGGAATTTCTGATTCTCCACCACGTGTCAGTGCTACGAAGCCTGATATTGTCCTGGAAGATCTGAAGACGAAGATCATTTACGTGCTTGAATTCTCGGTACCAGCCGAGTAATACCACGGCAAAGGAGGAAAAAAAACGGGCGAAATATCAAGCACTTCTTTTCAAGCTGAGCAGGCTGTACCAAGGTTACAGAGTCCATCTTGTAGTTCTCATAATCGGCTGCCTTGGAGGTATGAAAGCTTCATTTCTTAGTCAACTCAACAAGATTCCGACTTGCCAGAGTCAGGCTCAGTCCATCGCGAGCCGGATGCAAAAGGCTGTTCTTCTGGGATCACTTCATCTGGTCCGTCAACACTGTTCCTCATAACATTCTACAAAGATTGGTAACTCTAAAAAAGTATCCAGCGGTGAAATTTTTATCTCCAACTGTGCCGTCTGCCGCGTAAGTTTATCCGCGGCTCTTGCTTACCTTCTATGACAGAAGGAGCAGGAGTGGATGGTTATTAAAAATCTAAGCAACCGATGACAATTTTATTTCTTATGAGAAATACGTATCTAAACACTAGATATCACATGAAATTATACGAGTTTAACGTTAAATTGGGTTACTTAGTTCCTTAGACTGCTAAAACTATCAATTATCCTTGATTGTAGTTAACTATTTTAAATTTTTATATTTGCTATAAGCTTTGAAAGGGAAATATTTAATATTACAAGAGAGTATTTACAAATTGCATAATGCACAATCGTTAGAAATTTATTTATCTCAAATTAAAATCATTAGAAATTGAGTTATTTCTGATAGTGATAAAAGTCTTAAAAAGTTACTCAATTTTGAAGTGAAAATATTTTTTGAATTAAATGAAGTTTCAGTCTGAGGTGGTTTAAAAGTTCTGAATTTAAAATTTAATTCAAAGTTCTGAATTTGCAACTAGGTTGAGAATACAATGCCAGCAAGAGCACACTATTTGGGGAATTAGAGGGTGGTGACAAAATTTCCACTAATTCTTGTCAATAGTGGCCAGATTTTTTGGCAACGTATACACAACGTTATCATTATTATACAATTAATTTGAAACATTCAATTTTTTACGTTTTTAGTTTTTTTAATGAGTATCTGATAAATCAATCAATTTTAACTTATATTTGGTTTTTCGCGCCTGCAATCTACATTTTTATTTTATTTCGGCTCACAGAAGTAAGAATAAATTTTGCAAGAACTGAGTAAATTTGTGTTTTCAGTATGCACTTGAAATATAAACAGTGTTTTTTAAATAAATTTAAAAATAAATATTTTAGGTTTATTTGTCTGTAAGTTTTGAAATATTAAAATTTATACCAATTACTGAAAGTTGATCAATTACGTGCACAACTTTTCAAAACGAAATATATTTCAAAACGTCGAGAAGTTTCTTGAATTGAACGTAAAATATACTATACTTATTTTTATAATTTTAATGATCTGTAGTAATTTATATACTTCTTGAAGGAACAGACTCCAGGAAAGATCTTTTAACCTTCATTACTTGCCTTCATCAAAATCTCCCAACGGTCAAAATTCCTGAAGGAATACTTTAAACATTAATCTACAAAACAAAATTACTTGCAGCCTCTATTTCTTAAGATTACTATTTTATTTATAATAATTTATTCTGCGCATTTGTAATCTAACGAAATACACGCTTCGCTTTAATCACCTATCACTGTAGTTATAAAGGCTGGTAAACTAGACTTACACCACAAACATACAACCGAAAATCTAAGATAAAGTCCCAGAAAATTGGATTAACTTTCCATTAATAATTGTCGAGACATAAACAATTTTATTCCAAGAATCAGTGCCGAGTTGCGAATATTTTACAAAATTCTCGGACGAAATGCCGCCGGGTCTCTCTATAGCATCCGTGTTCTCTATTGATATCATTTGTTTGGCGAGCGGTAATTCATTGTCATTTGTCATTCTACGAATCTGTCATTTGAGATTTGATTACCTGCAAGAAAGACATTTATTCTTCGAAAATGAGTGAAACTCAAACAGTAGCATCAACAGCAGTCCAGGGAACGCAGAAGAAGTCTGCCACGTCGACGAAAAGCAAGAAACCAGCAACAAAGTCGTCTCATCCTCGAACTTCTGAGATGGTGACAGCTGCTATTGCAGCTTTGAGGGAACGTGGTGGATCTTCCATTCAAGCAATCAAAAAATACATCGTCGGCACCTACATGCTTGATGCTGAAAAACAAGCGCGTTTCATCAAAAAGTACCTGAAAACTGCAGTCGAACAAGGCCAGGTTATTCAGACAAAAGGAAAAGGCGCGTCTGGATCTTTCAAATTGGCAAAATCCAGCGCAGCGAAACCAAAGGCTGCTGCCAAAACAAAAAGTGCCGCACAGAAGCCCAGGAGTCTGAAGAAACCCCAAGCAGCGGGGAGAAAGGTGGATACTGCCAAGAAAACTGATGTGGCGAAAAAGTCTCCAGTTAAGAAGCCTGCTGCGAAGAAGCTGGTGGCTAAGAAGACGTCCGGACCTGCAGCGAAAAAGGCTCCAGTGAAGGCAAAGAAAACTGCCAAGTCTCCAACAGCGAAACCTAAAGCACCGAAACCGAAAGCTGCCAAATGAAACAGATAAAGCATATAACTTATATCACAAACGGCCCTTTTCATTGCCAACAATTTATTTTCACAAGGAATAGTTGTTTTTTGTGCGAAAACATGTTGATTTGATTCAAATTTTAGAACTTAAGAAAGTTTTTGATAATTAATTCTGGAAGTGGTAATTAAGTATAAAAGTAAAATCACAATTCGATTCAGTTTGCTCAATTATTATCAGACATAACATTGAACATTTTCAAAAACTTTGGTTTAAATAATTGTTTCAAAAAATTTGTAGTCGTCAAATCTGAAATATTCAATTTTGAAGTTCTCTATAGAATAACTGATTAACACCGTAAACATCCACATAATACGATTTATAAGACCTATCATTTTAAGTTAATTTTAGTGTATTTATAAATGTCTAATATTATTAGGCTGTACCAAAACTATAATAATTATTTTATTCGTAAATAAACTAACTTTATACCAAACAATGTATTCCAATCTTATTAGTAAATTTAAAAACATCCAATTTAAATGTTTTAAAAAGCTAAGAAAATTTACAATTCGCTTTATTTCCTCAGCCGCATTAAAATGCATAATTTATTTTCGTCCCATCATTTTGGAATTTGCGCATATTTTCAAAAATATTTTATTGAAGAATGTTTTTTAATCGAAAAGAATGAAAATACTAATATTTTTTATATGTTAATTTATCACGTTTTAACAGATAACATATTTTTATTTTATTTTGTAAAATCAGAGTTTAAAAATGGTTGCATTTTGAATTTCACGCGTGATTTTATAACTGCCCCTATAACAAATTTTCCAACATAATATTTTAATACTAATGCTAAAAATGTGTTTTTTTCTGTTTTATGAACCTAATAACGTAATAATACCCGTATACATGACAAAAACAAGTAATATTTTCAGCTTATAATTATTATTTCTAGACACTGCCTATTTCATCGCATAATTTGAAGATTTTCAACAGAAAAAAAATAGTCCCTATTGGTGAAAAGGAGATATAAAATAAATAATTTTTATCAGAACTTCCTTTAATAACGGAATGTGTTTATTTAAAAATAACAATTGCAAAACATCAAATTATGTAAAAAAGCACTACGCAGACCAGTAAAAATATCGAGTTTCTCTTTGGGTTTTTTACACGACGTTATATTATCAAAGTTCTTCAAAACTAATCATCATGAATTCACCTAAACTTCACACTGGAAGCTCACAAACGATTAAGAACACTTTGTATGGATCTGAGTTTTTCTATTAATTGTCCTCCATTCGGTTTGCTAAAGAGGATCGTCAAGCATTTCGAAATAACGTCCTGGCACTTGGTAATTATTTTCATCCTGCAATAAATATTATTAAAAAATGATCTGAAAACTTTAATGATCGAATTCATTTCAAATTGGGCAGGCTATACATGCTCAAGTCACAGAATCGTGTCGAAGCAAAATATGATTTTTTAAAGGGATTTTAGGTGACACGTATTTCACCGATTGGAAAAACAAATTTTTTCACTATGTTATGAGTATTGACACTTTTAAAGTTGTTGATGCAGTTTATACCAAAAAATTGAAATTTTATATTACAGTGATGCAGTATCTAAACCAATAAAGATATTTTACTTTTTCTTCTTGATTCTGACAGATATTTTCGTTCACTATCGAAATCCGTCAAAAAATTAAAATTGACAAAATGGCGACGGTTTTTCTGAATATCTTTAAACTCCTTTTTCTCAAAAAAGGCCATCGTTTTTTTTTTTTTTTGTTGATTTGTTTTTAAGATGATACTAATATGGTGCATGTAGCCCAGAACAGATTATCTTGTGCCCGCGTCTTGGAGAAGAGAATTTTGTATTTCTTTTTATGAAAACTGAAAGTTCGCATTTTTTTGCACTAACGAGACGAGATATGAAAAATGTCAACAGAGCAAACTTGTTTCACTTGAAAACTTCGAAACAAATTTTTTTAAGAATTTTTCTCTGTCTTTCGTTTTATTCGAAATTTTTGCTCGAATATGAATGAAGTCAGCTAAAATTGTACTTTTCTCAAAACAATACAATTTGGTAAACAAAATTTAATGTGTAAATCTACAAGTTCAAACAATTTTGTCTATGCAATTTTGAAAATTGTATTGTTTTGAGAAAAATACCATTATAGCCGACTTAAGGACTGTAAGACAGAAAAGTGCTAAGAAAATTTTTTTCTAGAAGTTTCCAAGTGGAACAACTTTGCTCTTTTGCATGTTTTCTTATCTCACTTCGTTATTGGAAAAAATGCGATTTTTCTATTATCAAAGCAAATCAAGAAAAAAAACTATGGCAATTTTGAGAAAACAGAGTTTAAAGATTTTCAGAAAAACCGTCGTCATTTTGTCAGTTTTAATTTCTTGGTGGATTTCGGAAGTGAACGAAAAGAATTATCTGTAAGGCTTCAATATAAAATATTAAAAAAATCTTTATAAACTGCGTGACCAATTTTAAGAGTTCTAATACTCATAACTTAGTACAAAAAATGTCTTGACTAATCGATCAAATAAATGTCGTCTAAAATCCCTCACAAAACAACGTATTTTGTCTCGAAACGATTCTGTGATTTAAGCATGCACAGCCTGCCCGATTTGAAATTAATTCGGTATAAAATTAAAATCTAAATTTAGAAAATAATAGAAATTTCAATAATCTAGAACATTTTCTCACCTGTTGTAATTATTTGACACATTCGAGTTCGATATAAAATAATTAACTAAATTTGCAGTGGATTCAATCAAATGAAACTCGTTACCCTCATTCAACCAAGTGCGATTGTTTCCTCCAATCAATCTGAAAAAATCAAGAAATAAATTCGGAATCAGTTTAGAAAAAACAAATAATTTTGAAAAAAATAATTTGTATTTCAATTGTGTCTTACTTATCGTAGTAATCCAAAAGATCTTCTATCGGAACTCCCAATTGTAGAAGTCCTCTAATTATATGATCATTGGATATTTTCAGTCGACAGGCTCGAATTTCCAGTTGTTTCAATAAGAAATCTTGAATGAAGAAATTTTTATTATAATCTAAACTTTTTCAGGTAAAGTTGCAAAACAAATTATTATTATTTCTTAACCTATAGGGAAACAATGAGGACTTCCAGAATATTCTTGTCCAAGTTGTTTAATTTTGCTCATCAGAATTGCTATCTTGTCTTCCGATGCTGGAGCAGCAGCATTTCTTAATTCTGAAACCGGTTTTTTTTTACATTATTATCAAATCAAAAATTTTAAAATTTTCTGAAAATAAATTCTGAACTGAATACATTAAAAGTCTGATAGAATTGTTATCAACCAAATTATAGAAATCAATGTTTACCATTATCGATAATGTTGGTCCAAATTCCTTGGATTAACATCGAATCCTGATGTCCTGAACAATGGATTATCGCCAGCTTACACTCCCAAAGTTGAAGCGGCTCAGCGTATTCTTCGTACAACTAAAAATGTTCAAGTTTGTTAAAATTCTGAATCTAAAATAAAAGAGTAGTTAATTATTCAATATTTTAATAAACTTTAACAAACCTGTGTGATATCTAGTAAAGAAGAATTGAGTCTGATTTTCGCATCTCGAACAGAAACAGAGTCAAGAATATTTTCCTGGTTCGTAATAGTTTCCAATATCTGAAAAATGAAAATAGATTAAAGACTAATAATGATTCACAATTCAAATGCATATCTTCAATCCCAAGAAATTGATATTTATTGTAATTTTTTTTTAATTCTACCTGTTGCTGTATTCTCGCCACCTCCACTTTATCTTCCAGTTCTCGTAGAAAAACTCCAAGATAGGGAGCATATCCGGCTCTATCACTTCGCATGCAAACAACAGCACGAGCTAAATATTCGACTCGTTGCGATAATGGTACGCCAGATCTGTAAAATAATTTTTTAACATTAGAATAAATAACAAACAAAAAAGGATTGGAATTGAGGAATTTAAATTATATATGTACCCAGGTTTTGTGGCTAAAGAATCTAAAATTTTAGCAGCAGCTGCGTGATTTTTATTCCTTTCGTAATACTGCCAGAGTAACTCCGGAGCTCCAACACGAATTAGATAAGCTTCCAAAGAAGGAGCTGCAAGGGCAATAAGTTCTCCATGAAGTCCTTTTTCAATCATCCACATGTACACAGCAGCGTGTAAAGTTTCACAAGGTGAATGCAAAGCCTCGTCGATAATCTGGTGGAGCTGAAATTGATCAATTAAAAATGATTTACAAATTCACTCTTCTGTTTAATGGTTTAACTACAGAAAAGTGCGAACAGTATTTAATAACATACAGGCATTAGATGCATTTAATAAATTAGCAGAAAAATAATAAAATTATCCGATTGCAAGGTCAAACAATTCCAAATTTTAAATTTGTAGAATGCATAGAAATTGTGCAATGTTGAACATAGCTTCATAATGAAATTAAATTACTGTTTAAATGTTTGCATGATTGTAAAAAAAAACTTAAGATCTCTAATAAATAAACATTCAATATTTATATTTTTGGCAAATATTGTGATTAAAAGGAAATTGTTTTGAAGTTTTCAATTATTTCATTACAATCACTTATAAGTCACAATTGTGTAATTATTCATATCAATAAATTTTAAATGTGCTTTTAGCTCTGAGCATTCGAAGCGGTAACGATTCTGCCCAAATAAATTCTACAAAGCAAAACTCTTCACAGCTAATTTTATTTCAACTGTTTTGCATTATTGCGTGTAAATGTTTACTTTATAGAATCAAAAAACAACCAGGGTCCCACACTTCTTATCGGTAGTGTATATTGAAAAAATGGTATTAAATAGTTAATTGTACTATTAAATTGTTATTCCTATTTTATTTAATATTTGTTTCATTTTGATATTGTACTTAAACTTGTGAACAAAATATTTAGTATGAAATATACACTCTTCAAATTAATGATCACTCAAAACGAAACATACAAAAAGTATAACTTTTTTTTTAATGAATTGGAAAAACTTCCACCTTACATGCGTTGATTAAAAATATTATAAAAATGACTAATATAAATACTAACATTAATAAAAGTAAAATTTGAAGAAAAAACTTATAATTAAGAATTTGTCAGAACAAATAAATACTTTGATGTTCACAAAAACGTGAAAACAATTTATTCGAAAAATGCATTTTTTCTACCTTTTTGAATTTTGATTCTTTTACCATAAAACTAATAATTTTCAAACAGGGTGGCCGCTAAGCCGGGGAATGATCGGGAATTTTTGAAACCGGGAAATGACAGTTAATTTATTTTTGACCGGGAATTTGACAAATTGTTAGAAGAAAAATCCAATCAATCATTTGAAATATCATAAATTTCACATCACATAATATGAATCCAATATTAAATAAGTCGGATTTTAACTATTTTTTAATGTTAAGTTCAATTTCTAACGTTTTCAATATTATGAAATCAGTTTATCAGAAATAAAAAATTCAATTTACAATGCGTGATTCTAAAATCTTTTATTTAAAATTTTTTTCATTTTAGTTTTTCATTTTTCAGTCTAAAATATTCAATTTTAACCCATGCAACTAGAATTTTTTTAATTAAAAAAGGGAATTTTTCACTATTTAGCACTTTTTGACTGTTTATTTAAAATTAGCAATTATAAATCAAATATGCAAAACCTTGCATATCTGCGATCTCGTGTGCACTCTGCTATGTAATCCCATGTAATCTTGTGTAATCTCTTGTAATCTTTTGCAATCAATGTAATCCGTACCAGTTCCTATGAAACCTTTAAATGAGGGCGCTTGCCACCCGCTTCACGAATTGATTTTTTAATTTCGGAAAGTTGCTAGAAAAAATAAAAAATTCTTTTTCCTCGGATCGGAATTCAGGAAAAATAAAAAATTCTTTTTCCTGAATTCCGAGATTATAAATAAAAAACTTATATATCAAAAAATAACAGAAATAAGGAAAAAGAAACAGTAAATTTATCTGATTTTAACTTTCATGCTGGCCTATTTATTGCCTGCGACATGTTTTGGTTAGTGAATTTTAAAGATTTCCCAGTTTCTGATTGGCTGATGATAAATTGACGACGTTCAACTCGTCACATGCTTTTATCATTGAATTGTAACATTTTATAATACAATAATTTTACGTAGAAAATACTAATATTTTTTTAAAATTCTAATTTAAATTCATGACCACAGATTTTCCGGATCTGCTCACGAATTCTCGGCATTTTCCCGTATTTTTCAAAGTGCACGAAATTCCCGGATTTCCCGGGTTGCTGGACACTCTGATTTATAAAAATTTATAATTTCAAATTTGGCAGTTTAAAAGCATTTCATTTAAAATTGTTGAATTAAAAACTTCCATTTTATACGTGTAAATTATTTAGGGTTCGAATACAAAATTTAAAGTTTAGAATTCGTTTTAAAGTTTTAAAATTCGATCCTTATCAATCCGTAAACAGATCCATTCGGATTGCACGCACGAATAGAAAAGGATTGAAATCTTGGTTTGGATAGAATTCGGATCGGTTTACGAATTGAGAAGGATCGAGCATTTTCTTCGCATTTGATCATTTCGATGATTCGCATTGGTTCGGAATGCATTCCTACGTTGAACTTGGGTGCTTTAATCTGTAGTTTAGTTTTTATTACTTTAAATGAAAAAATGTTCAGCCTTAAGAGATTGTAGAAACCTTAAAGAGACAAACAAATTTCTAAGGAATTTCAAATAATTTCCTAATATTTCAGAAATTTAAGAGATTTCGAAGATTTTAAAGAATTTTACAATAATTTGATTTACAGAATACAAGGGTTTTTAATAGATTTCAGTGCATTTCAACGGATTTCAACAGTTTCAAGGGATTTCAAAACTTTTAGGGTACACATATATTAAAAGATTCGAAAGGATTTCACGAGATTTTATGGGTGATGTATATTCTATATCAGATGACCAAAATAGTTAACACCTCGATGTAATATTTAAAAAATTGCATGACACTATTTTCCTTGAAATTGAAATTTTCCAAATATTTGCCTGCGGCACTATTTAATTTTGTAGGAGGGGGGGGGGGAATATCCATTCACACCGGGCGCAAAAAAGGCTAGTTACTGCTCTGGAATTTCAATTTTGAAAGTTTTCATATGATTTAAATTGTAACTGAAGTGGGAACTAGCAAGAAACCCCCAAAGAAAAACAAAAAAAGTTGATTTTTCGCATTTTTCTACGAAAAATCGCCCGATCCGAGGCCTGATTTTTCAGTACAAAAATATTTACATTGGAAACTTTAAAATAGCAATATTTAATATTAAAATCTTTAAAATGCAAGATCCCTCCGCGACGCACAGTGGGAACAAACGTACTTTTTCGTTTCAAAATCGTAGAACTTTTGATAGGAATCACCTATAGCAATGGACTTTTTTTCTAATTATAGATAAATACCTACAGAATATAGGAAAAATAGAGAGAAGGGGAAAAAAACCTTTAACCTTGAAAATCAAGGTTGAAGGTAACATTTTTTGACAAAATTTTAGATTATCGATTACCACGGGAGCTCGGATGTAACACTTTATATGAAACACATTTTTTTAAATGGAATTTTTCATGCTGATTACAAATCCGGCCTGTAAATTAAACCAAGGACTTCATGGCTCTGAGAAAACGACGATTGAATGTCCCACTCGATTCCTTTGAGGCTTGAACTATTCCCACCGATTAAAATGTCCCCATTCATAGTGTTTGAGGGTTTTTAGGGTCGCTGGTTTCGAAACCGAGGTCAAACTGTCAAAATCCAAAATGGCGGATCCAATATGGCGGATGAAAACTGTACAAACAACACCGATATGGCTAAAAAATGCTATTCCCGGTTTTTTACGGGTCGCTGATTTCATCCACCATATTGGATCCGCCATTTTAAATTCTTACATTTTGACTCAAGATTCGAAATCAGCGACCCGAAAAACTTCGGAATACTAATTTTTAGCCATATCGATGTTAATTTTACAGTCTTGATCCGCACTATTGGATCCCCTATTTTCAATTTTTAAATTCTTACTTAAAATTCGAAATCAGCGACCCGTAAAAAACCGGAAATTGCACTTTTGAGACATATTGGTGTTGTTTGTACAGTTTTCATCCGCCATTTTGGATTTTGACATTTTTACTTCGGATTCGAAACCAGCGACCCCAAAAACCCTTAAACATTATGAATGGGGAAATTTTAATCGGTGGGAATAGTTCAAGCCTCGAAGGTATCGAGTAGAACATTCAATCGTCGTTTTCTCAGAACCATGAAGTCCTAGGTTAATTTACAGGCCGGATTTGGAATCAGCATGAAAATTTCCATTCAAAAAAATGTGTTTCATATGAAGTGTTGCATCCGAGTACTCGTGGTAATCGATAATCTAAAATTTTGTCAAAAAATGTCAACTACAACCTTGATTTTCATGGTTAAAGGTTTTTTTCCCCTTCTCTTTAGTTTTCCTTAGTTTTCCTATATTCTGCAGGTATTCATCTATAATTTTAAAAAAATCCACTGCTCTAGGTGATTCCTATCAAAAGTTCTACGATTTTGAAACGAAAAAGTACGTTTGTTCCCACTGTGCGACGCCATTACAGCATCACCACCCCCTCACCACTCTTTGCTTGGTTAAAGCCGTTAAAAGAGAGGACGTAAGCCACCTCGAAGTAGAGGGGATTTGCAAATAAATTCGAAGCAAATTCAACGAGTTCATCAGTCATTCAGAAATATTCGTAGATTCCTCTGACAGCGCGACTTCTTAAAAATGGGAGGAAAAGCAGAAACAGACATGGCTTCGAGGCGGGAACAGGAACTTCGGACCTGGATCCATCTTCTGTGTAAGAAGAGGCAACTCCGCGCAGTGCATCAAAAAGTGAAGAGGAAGGACGAAGTACTCCGAATTGAGGTCACAATGTATGATTCATACCTCCAAGCTATCAAAGAGCACAAGCAACTGCGCGGCAGACTTAGCAGAGTCTCTGATGCTTAATTTGTAATAGCAAAACTAATCGGTCCTTTTCAGGACCATCAAACGTTTTTACTTGGGAAGAAAAAATTCTATTCAGAAATTTCGAGTATACCCTCAAACTTCAGATATATTTCCCAAAAATTCTGTATATTTACATCGTTACACGTTTATCGAATAATTTCGATCAACAGTGTCAAAGATATCATAATCCTAGATGTCGTACTGAGCAGACGTGAACATTTTAACCAAGAAGGACATCTAGTAGCCGTATGAGTAAGCGAAAGAAAAGTAATCGCCTTCTTTTTTGCTCCTGTAGAAAACTCAATTACACGCGAAGTTTCCGAACCCATCCGAAGAACAATTTTCGAGCCTTATCAATCAGTAAACGGATTCATTCGGATTGCATGCACGAATAGAAAAGGATTGAAATGTTGGTTTTGATTGAATTCGGAGCGGTTTACGAATTGAGAAGGCTCGAAAATTTTCTTCGGATTTGATCATTTCAGAATGATTCGCATTGGTTCGGAATGCATTCCTATCAAAAACTTTGCCCAGGGTGATTAATTATCATTTTGTAGTCTTGAACGTTTACAGACTTAAGTTATTTAAATCAAACTTATCTGCCTCTCGGAACGATCTTATTACATAATGAATAAGAAGCTTTACATTTGAAACAAAATTAAATATTTACCACGTCCTTTGCTGGGGCGTTTATCGTTGATAGATTCATAATCGGAGGACCTGGTCTGCTCGGAATCGTTGGAGTTAAAGGATTCGAAATACTTTGATTGTAGAGATGATCCAACATAGCAGTGAATTCTTTGTAAATTTCCAGCCTATTGAAAAAATCAGTATCATAAATTAACTTTGTATTTCATTAGATACATTACATTATCTAGTGAACAAAATATTGGATTGAATTCACCTTTTTATAATGAAATAGATTTGGCGATCAATTTATTATGTCAGAATAAAAATAATAATAAAAATACCTTTTTGCATAAGCGGCGTTGCCTTCTTGATCTTCCATCGGTTCGTTGTTTTTATAATAATGCAAAGCAGCATTGTTGGGATCGACTCTCTCTGCACAACAAAGACAGAGTTCCAAGACGCCAGAATAAAACTGACAGGCTACAAATTGTTGGCAGACAGCTGCCAAATTTAATCTTGGAGCGACTTCCTTACAAAGCTAAATAAAATGAATTTTTAAATGATTAATTCCTATTTAAATCTGTGATCTATTTTTATTTCTTTCAAAAAATACTAACCTTGAGGGCTGATTGTAAGTAGGTTTCCTTTTCTTCTGGATTCGTACAGCTTTTTGCTTTCAGGATAATTTCGTTGGCCTGCAAAATATTGTATCGTCAGTTAAATTTATTTTCATTATTCCTAACAGTATTTTAGTTTCAGGCCTCGGAATCACTTTACATGTAAAAAATAGTGTACATAGTGTGACAAAATAAAACAAAATCGAATTAAAATAGTGTCTTCAAAATTTTCAAGTAATAAAGAATTAACTTTAATGTTTACTTAAAATGTTATTATTTAGTCTATAAATGATCAAAATTCTTCCTATTAACTTATCGCAGACTTCACAGTCTTTCCCGTTCTAATATTTGGTTGAAAATTCCACGATTTTGTTAAAACGTCATACTTCTTGGTTGAAAATTCAACTTTTTTGTTGAAAATTCGGCTTTTTGGCTTGAAAAGCAACCATTTAATTGCATTTTTTTCTTACTTGACTAACACATTTTTTTTATTAAAAATGCAACTAGTTTGTTGAACATTCACCTTTTTGTTTGAAAATTCATCTCTTTCTGTACAAATTTAATCTTTTTTGGTTAAAAATGCAACTATGTGGTTACAGATTATAGATTAATCTGTTTCGATTGAAAATTAGCTTTTTTGTTAAAAATTCAACTGAATTGTGGAAAATTCATATTTTCGACTAGAAAATTCAACAGTTTGGTAGCAAAATTTACTATTTGGTTCAAAATTGACGAATTTTGTTGAAAATTCGTATTTTTTGGTAGCAAATCAATTTTTTTCGTTAAAAGTGCAACTGTTTTTAGTATAAAAATTCAACTCCTATGTTGAAAGTTGAACTGCTTTCTTAAAAGCTAATTTTTTTGTTAAAGATGCATCATTTTAGTTGAAAATTCTTTTTTTTTTTGTTATTAAAAATTAATTGTTTTAAATGAAAATTGAACTATTTTGTTGGAAATTCAACTGATTGCTATAAAATTAAACTATTTAGTACAAAATTAAACTGTTTCGTAGAAAACTCGTGTCATTTTCGGTAAAAATTTAATATTTTTTAGTTCAAAAATTTACTATCACTGTTGAAAATTTGTATTTGTTGGTAAAAAATTAATCTTCTTGGTTGAAAATTCAACTATTTGGTTAAACATTGATGTATTTTGGTAGAAAATTATTCTTGGTTGAAAATTAATTTTTTTTTATTACAAATTCATCATTTTGGATTAATTTTTTTGTTGACTGAAAAATCTTTCTTGGTTGAAAACTCGTTTTTTTTTAATTCAAAAATTCATCTCTTGGTAGAAATTTCATCTATTTTGGTTAAAAATGCAACTATTTGGATGAAAAATAATCTGTTTTATTTGAGGATTCAACTATCTTGTTAGAAATTTGTACTTTTTGGTTCACTTCAACTGTTTCGGATTAAAAATGAAAATCTTTTTTTTTATTAAAATATCAGCTATTACATTTTTTTAAATTCATCTTTTTTTTATTAAAAATTCAACTAAATAGTTTATTTACTTTATTAATACTTATACAAATTAAGACCCCCTCACCCGCGCAAATCGTCTAACGTTATTTTTGGATGACACATAGATAAATTTACACAAAAAATTTATTCGGCAAAAATTACGTAAGATAGCGGGAGCCGGAGTCAAATCTTGGGACCCTACCCATAACGACCCTTAATCCGCTATTGATACAATTTTCCGATATGTTGTGATTCTTTGAGACGGCGGATATATTACTTTAGCCAATTAGCGAAAAAGTTCAAAAATATTTTTCAAGGAAATGTAAAGAAATAGTGGCATTAGCGGACCATTGGGAGAAAATAGTATCTTTAAGTGGCATTCTCTTCGAAATAGTAGGAAAATAGTGTAATCGCTCAAAAAAAGTGTCACAATAGTGTCAATAGTGTGGTGAGTCCGAGGCCTGTAGTTTAAAAATTGCAATAATTACTTTTGAGCAAATGGCGTCCTCGCTTCTGTACAAATTTGGACAGATTTCTCGCAGTTTTGAACTCACTGCATCGACTGAAGCATTATCACCCAAATAACTAGAAACAAGAAAGATAAAGGGTTATTTAAATAATTAATTGGATGATTAGATCCTAAATATAAAATAATAAATGTAGATCAAAAGTAATAAACATCTCACCTATCGATCAAATGAATAATCAGCAATGATGATATTTCCTGTCCAATTAAAATTAAATCTCTAAAGGTCGCTGTAGCGAATTGATTGATTTGTTCCTGTAACCATTTTTCGAAATGAGTATCAATCATTTTTAATGAATAATTTATTTAAAAGTTAAAAGTAAATAAGAGAATGCGCTACCTTCGAAAGACAACTGACTATATTATGCAATTGATTCTCGCAGAGGATTTTCCAAAGCCCGAGAATTTCGCAGGCATGGGCAATGAAAATTTTTAAAGCATCTAACGAGTTTCTTTCTTCGACGATTGGTTCTTGCACGTGGCTAATTTCAAAACCGTTAGTGATGTTTCGAGTTGAATTGTGTCTAGAGATCACAAAGAAATGTTTAAAATGTATAATAAAAGAAAATTTCAATTCCTCACTTTTACGACTGAGAAGAGAACCTACTGTTTAGAAATGTGTGTATTTTTGTTCAGGAAAGATCTGAGGGCTTGCAAGTGTCCTAATATCCAGCCTACTTGACTTGCTGATACTGTGCTGAGAATCTAGAAAAATTATTTTGAGATATTTAGAATGTTCTTGAATTTTCAAAGGGGAAACATATATAAAGTTTTCTCTTTGAGATGACTCTTAAAATATTGCAAAACAATTAATTAGTACATGTTCTACTGCATACGGTGTAATATTTATAGGAATGATTTCTCACCTGGCATTTATTATTTACAGTCTCTTGTTTAATACAACGGATGTTCCAAATTGGCCTGAGTAATCTGCCCACGTAAAGATATAAACCGCCGTGTTTTCCAGAAAATTGTTGCAAGGCTAAGTCAGTACAGACGCCCGTTTGTTGTTGCGACCTGAATATTGGGGAACGAGAATCCATGCCCAGCATTCTGGGAGTTGAAGTTCGAAGATCTCCAGTGTTGAGACCTGAAAATCCACTATGAATTTCCATATTTGGTGTTACATTCGATATTCTTTGGCCTCCGTACAAGAAAAAGGCTCTTGTTGCCCATTCTGATAACTAAAATGAATAAAAGAAGAACTCAAATTTAAAAATTTCAAAAATAGATTTTATAATATACTAGTAACTAGATACGTACTTGGACATTTTGAGAGCTTTCAAGAGTTGCTAAAATCAAACACGTGGCACAAGCTTGTTCTGGAGACTGCGATTGAAAATAAGCTCTTACTGGTTCTGTATCTGGACCTCGTTGTTTTAAAAGAAGCTGGCGAAGGATATCCACTGGCCGTTCTTGAACCAAAATTATAGCTCCCTGAAAAAATGATTCGTAATTAGTTTTCCTTTCAAAATTATATTTTTATTTTCAAATTATCTTCAACCGGCCTTCAAACTTTTTAAAATAAAAATGAAATACGATTGATTGATTTTTTCACATGATTAATAGTGTGCAACTAGGGATGGGAATCGATCACATTCCTCAGTTGCACACGACATTTTTGTAACAGATGTATATGGAAACCGTGAATAAACAATTGAATTTTCGAGGTTAGGTTTTGATAATATCTCCCGCTACATCATCAACAGGGCGAACACTCGAACTTGAAAAAAAAATTCCAGGCTATTTCCCGGTCATAATTTACATTTTTCCTGGTTGATTTTTAGGCTTATAATTATTATTATTGAATACTAATAGATTTATTACATACATTTTAGAAATAATTAAACATTTAAGAAATCCAATGTAAAATATATAATGTAAGTTATTATAAAAGTGTTTTCCGACTTCACAGCCAAAATTGCTCTTAAAACAGGAGAAATAAGGTGATTTTTCAAGAAAATAGAATGAGTTTTTAACAAAAAAGTTCATTTTCAATCAAGAAAGATGAATTTTCAACCAAACAGATGCATTTACAACCAAATAGTTGAACTTTCAAGCAAAAGGGAAGCATTTTTAACCTACGAAGATACTTCAACCGAACGTATAATAGATGATATTAAATAATTAAATTTTGAACAGAATAGTTGAGTGTGTAACCAAATAATTGAATTTTCAACCTAGAAAGATAAATTCTCATAAAAAAATGTAATAGTTGATAGTTCAACAACAACAAAATGACATTTAAACAAAAAGATGAATTCTCAATCCAAAAGGATGGATTTTATATATAAAAAAATGGCTGTTCGACAAACCGTTTTAATTTTTTTACCAAAAGGGATGATTTTTTAACAATAGTATATTGTGCATTGAGTGGGAGAAGTTGGCGATTCTAGACGAGTGTGAAGTTTGAATCACACGAGTCGAATCGCCGTCTCCCACTAGGGTCACATAATACTTTGCCCGACACTCGCGACGGAAATGCGGCTCAGGAGTTCGTCGAGAGACGACGAAGTTGCCGATTTCTCAACTGATGACGTCACAGTGAGAATCGTCATCAGTTGAAGAATCGACAACTTCGTCGTCTCCAGACGAGCCTCCGGAGTCGCATTTCCATCATGGGTGTTGGACAAAATAATTTAATTTTCCACAAAATAGTAGAATTTTTACACGAAAAAGATTAATTCTGAACCCAAAATATAATAGTAGACGTTTCAGATAAAAGAAATTAACTTTTAACCATAAAAGATGAATTTTCAAACAAAAATGATGACTTTTCTTCCGAAAGATAAATTTCCAATCCAAAGGACGAATTTCCTGTCCTAAAACGCGAATGTTCAACAAAACATTTGAATTTCAACCAAAAATGATGAGTTTTTAACAAAATAGTGTAATTTTCAACAAAATAATTAAATTCTCAACCAAATAATCGAATTTTCAACTCAAAGAGATGAATTTTCAACAACATAGTTAAATATTTAACCAAACAGTACAATTTTTAACCAAAAAAGGGATGAACTCTCACCCAAAAATATAATAGTAGACTTTTTAAATAAAAAGAATTAACTTTCAACCAAAAAAAAAAAAATGAATTTTCAACCACAAAATATTAATTTTTAATCTAAAAGAACCAATTTTATATCCAAAAAGATAAATTTTCAACAAAACGGTTGAATTTTCGACCAAATGATATAAATTCTGAACCAAAAATATAATAGCATACCTTTCAACTAAAAAGAATTAACTTTCAACCAAATAGTTGGATTTTCTTACTGGGTTCTATTAATTCAGTCCGAGAAGAGGACTTTTTTTGAAAATAGGGGGAAAAAAAGAAATTATTTTTAAAAGGGGGAATAGAGGGGATTAACAGAAAGAGTGTGAAGTTTGTGATTTAATAATCCGCAGTGAAAATGTTGTGTAAAGAGGCAACTGATTTTATTTCAGATTATAAACTGTGAGGCTCCGCAAGAAAAGGGATTTTGTCGATCGTAGTTTAGGAGATAATCGAATTTTGTTATCCAGGCTCTAAATTCTAAAATATAGACTTAGGATTTTCAATACGAAATCATACTTCAATATGTGTTATATTTGGTAACATTGTACTTTTATGTCCCCGAAATGACCAGACCTGGATACATTTTATATTTAAAGACAAAATATATAACACGCGAACTTATCGCACTCTCCATAAGTTCAAATTAATTTTTATCGAAAAGAAAAATGAGTAATTAATTATATAAATTTAGGTTGCCTATGAAATTATGATGTTAAATATCTAAAAAGGAAGTTTTATTTCTCAAATATAAAAGGAAGTTTAGTATTTGAACGATCCATCAACAAAAACTTTAAATTCTTATATAATACTTATATAATACTAATATACAGTCCAAACTCCGAGCATTGCCGCTTGCCCGGTTTCTCGCTCGAGCGCTACCCCCACTTTATAGCGTCGCTCGCGACCGATGAATTTCATAGCTAACGCTCCGAGGATTGCCGGGAGCGAAACGGCCGAATCTGAAGGTTTTTTTCTGCCAAAATTTTAAAGTTTTTTAGTCAAACAAATTTTTAATTTTGTTATACATATAAGAAATCAATATAAATCACTTTTGTATACATGTATGTACACTACGTACATAAAACGATTTTCGAGATAGATTTCAAACCTAACCGACGCGCGGCAATGCTCGGAGTTTGTCAGCTGTATTCTTCTCCTCTACGCCAGGGGTCCGCAGCGAGGGGAAATTTCTCGAGTCCAGCTCTTTTAACACGTGTGGATCGCTCGCTTCGCCTCTCCCACCAAGAGTCTCTACTCTACTCTAAGAGTTCGGGGTGGTGGTAAATTCTGACGTCATGGAATAGAATTTACCACCACCCTGAACTCTTAGACTAAAGTAGAGATTCTTGGTGGGAGAGACGAAGTGACCGATCCACACGTGTTAAAAGAGCTGGAATCGAGAAATTTCCCCTCGCTGCGGACCCCTGCTCTACGCATTCGAGCGTGAACGCGCTTAGAGTGGGGGTTTATGCCTTCTTGGAATTATACTCCCCTACAGCCCCGAAAACGGCAATGCTCGGAGTTTTGACTGTATATAATATATAATATAATACTTATAATTCTTATATAATACTTATTGTAAAACTAAAAAGAAATCTGAAACGTTCCCAAGAAAACAAAAATCCCAGCTATTTCCTGGGACTCAAAATTTCAGGCTCATACCCGGTTTCCCGGTCAGTGGCCGACGGGCCACCCTGATCAATTAAATCTCCCTAGGGAGAAATAAGGTTAATTTGTGTTAATTGTGCGCATGCGCCACCCAACGCCAGTCGATAGGTATGAGTCGGGCATTCTCGTCTCGCTCTGCATGCACGAAATATCACGATTTACATGTTTCTGTTACAAAAATACTTTTAATAATAATTAATGTCTACTTAAAGACAGTAGTTTTGTCTCTCCAATTACAGAATATCATTAGAAAGCATCTTTCATTATTGTGCCAAAAAACAATGACAAGTGAAAGGTTCCTACATATGATCATAAGCAGGGATGATATTGATGAGCAAACACAGGTAATGAATGTCCACGAACGGAAATTGCTTGCCTTTGATTCGACGTGCTCAAATTACAAGATGCTATCTCGATAAGACGAAATAAAAAGGTGTCATCTCGGGTGGCAAAGTATGGAAGCTTGAAAATCCCATATAAATAGTATTATGAACACCAGCGCCCTCTGAAGTAGGGAACCTTTCTATTTTGTTCAGCCGAGATAGCACCTTTTCCTTTGGACACGTCGGATTAGTGTTAGTGAATACACCAATCGGCCCAGACCCTTACTCTGATTTGTTGACGTCTCAAATGGAAGGGATGTCAGAGATCGACGAGCTGGCAGGGAGCTTATTATAAAAGCTGCAGATTTTCGAAACGAACATTCATTACCAATTACATATTCCAGTGGGAAAAATGGAGAGACATCCAAAAATCAACACCACACCTTTGTACATCAAAAAGGACAAAGATCTGCAGAAGCCCAAGGAGTGGATCGAACTCCTTCGCAAAAAGGGAAGTTTAGGGCGAGACTACAGGATTCAAATCTTAGTCAAAGTGTCTCTATACAAGGCCGTATTGGAGCAGATCCACAGGAAACAAGAGCACAAAGCACGCAAACAGGAAAAAAGAGTTAGGAGATTTCTGAGAAAAGAAAGAAAAAAACAGAGAAATGAGGAATGAGTGAGGAAAACAAATAAAATTTCGAATCGGTTCTTTTTAGTATCGTCAATTTTTTCTTTCGAAGGAATAATTTATATTGCAAGGTTGAATTTATATCATTCATATCCACTAGTGCGAAAGAGACGCCGTCTAGTAGGCGTTTTACTCGCACTCATCCTTTCCTATGACTGTTATAAATTCGACCTCACGGTATGTGCTCTTTTAATTTCAGGCTATTTCCAATCGGTCCTTCTTAGGACCATCAAATTTTCTTACAAAGGAATGATTTCTTGGATATTCATTCTACAGAAGACGAGACAATTCTACGGCAAACTATTTACACTGTAAATGGCGCGTGATTCGTTGTGTACATGATTTAAAAAATGAATGAGCACACAATCAATTATTTTCAGCAAGCCCTTTTTTTTATTATATTATAAATAATCATACTGAAAATAATGGTATAAAAATGTACACCCCTCGATAGGAATATTTTTCAAAAACCAGAATGCGTTTCAATACGTATTACACATGTCGGCACGAGGGCCCTCTATTGAGAACCATAGAATTGCAAGACGCCATCTATAATTTTAGTGCGGCCGAAGCGTGAACTAGCTAGAGGAGGTCGCATTTTTAAGATGCATTTCAATTTGTGCATAAAAGTGATTTTACGATATTTTGGTGGAGTTTAAAAAAATTAGTGAATAATAAGTACTTATCAAAAACAATGTTCTTCAGATGGAATTTTCATCATTTTCAGTGAAAACAAGTTTTGTGTTAAAACTGTTTTTTTTCTATAAAAATCTGCTTTACTATATCATGTAAGTTTCAATACATTATATATTATACTATAAATAATAATTTTTAACATTTACTATTTGTTTTACACTCCGCAGAACAATTCTAAAATCATTTTTATGTTCAAATTAAAATGCATCTTAAAAATTCGACCTCCTTGCGTTAGTTCGCGATACTAGTGCAACCTATATTTCAGATCCTAATACAATAAAATCTATATATATATATAAACTCGAGGGTATAATTTAGAGGGATTAAAGTATTGCGACGTTGACTAACTGACCAATAGTAATCAACTTGGAATCAGTGGTTCTCCAATGTAAACCAGGATAACATCAGGATGTCACGTGATCAATTACAATGGTCTTATATTCGGCAACTTGACAATCTGAAAAATGTGAGTAATGTGCGCAGACGTGCCTTTATATATTTTTAACCATTTCCCAAAATTTCGGCCCAATATTTACATTTTTCAAATTATAAAGCCGCCGAATATAATACCATTAAATTGGTCACGTGATACTTGGGCACATGCCCTCAATAATATAGATTAAAAATATGCAGGGTAAAATAATGTAAATTATGGAGAGATATTGGATTCCAAGTTTGTTGTACGTCCGGGAATGATGATTAAAAAATTTGTAGGATTAGAAAAATAATGATACTTTTCTAACTCTCAAGCGACACGTCCAGACTTGTATTAAATAAAAAATTGTTTGCTTGCACTACTTCAGTAACGTGCCGTTACCCCCATCAGACACACAGATCGCAAGCAAAAAAAACTTCTCTGTCGAGTTAAAAAAAAGGTCATGGTCGAAAGTCAGGTTTAAAAAGTTTACGTTTAAAAAATTGTCTATTTAGAACGTTCAGTGTTGGAGAATATGTAGGGTGACCAGATGCCCAAGTGGAAAAAGAAGGACATAACCTCGCCACCCCCCCTCCATAATAAGACCAAAATAAAAATTTTTTTTTGGATTATCAATTTTTTAAAATGTTTATTTGCCGACACATACAATGAAATCTAATCATTAATGCATTCAATTACTTATTAAAACTGGCATATTTTCTAGAATCTCTAATGGCAAAAAAATAACGCAGAATTTTTTTGAAGCTCAAGGTTCCCCAAGGAATCCTTAGGGAACCTTGAGCTTAAAAATTTCCGCGTGGAGCGTCAGTGCGCAACACAGTAAGATACATCTTTGGGCCCCCCTGACATAGACGAACACTACAATAATAGCATCCAGCTGCTGACGTTTGGTGGGCACCAATGAAAGTTTGGTATTGCCGTATATTTATTTTACACCAATAAAAAGTCTGGTTCCTGTCGTGCGTATCGAAATCGCAGTGTCGCCATCTCTCTCTTTTTTTTCGAATAAAGAGGGAAAAATATAAAACGCGGTCGTAGAGAATATTTTATAAAAAAAAGGTAAATTTTGTGTTTTGACCAAAAAGTAGGACATCTTATGGGTTTTCCAAAGTTTAAGAGGACAGAAGGACAAGCAAGGGAAAAGTAGGACATGTTCTCCTAAATGAGGACGTCTGGTCGCCCTAAGAATATGTACATTATTTTTGAGGTTAGGATTTTTTGTGCAATTATTTTGGATGCAATTGTGATATATCTTTTTTTGTCCAGTATGCTTCGTCCTTCCTTGTATTCAGGTCGTTGGTAGAACCCACAGTGTTGTAATTGTGTTCTACCATCAAACATTATAGGTTCTACCAAACACCTGAATACAAGAAAGGACGAAGCATACTGGACAAAAAAAAGATACATCACAATTGCATCCAAAATGACTGCACAAAAAATTCTAACCTTAAAAATAATGTAAATATTAACCAACACTGAACATTCTAAACAAAAAATGTTTTTAACGTACATTTTTTTAACATGACTTTCGACTAGGACCTTTTTTGTAACTCGACAGAGAAGTTTTTTCTTACCACCTGTGTACCTGATGAGGGTAACAGTACGTAACTGAAACATTACAAGCAAACAATTCATCATTATTTTCCTATTCTTCAACATTTTTTAGAGTAAAATAAATGTACGGCTGTGAAGCGATGAATATTATAAAACTTGAGAATTTGGTGAGCAGAATCAAAACCTTAATCACGTGTCTATTAGTTAATGTGAGATTTTTCAAGATATAAAAGTAGTGTTACGAATTATGTAAAGTGTTGTAAAAAAAAGGATTACGATAAATCCACCGAATTTATAAAGGATTTGATGATTTATTTTTATCTGTAAAACGTAGACCAAACGCAACTTGCAAATTTTCAACTCGATTCTTCAATTCTTTTACTAACATGTTGAGAACCACTGCATTTAATTATAAGAAACTCCGCTAGGGGCGCTACTTTTTCGACTATAGAGATCTTTTACTGTGTATGTTGGAATAAGCAAGCCACCATTCTAATTCCAAAAACGTATACGATAAACAAGGAGAAAGGACCCTGCACACTTTACATTAAAACCCGGCCCCGGTCAAATTGGCTGAAATTGCAATATAATATAGTTTGAAGCCTCCTGATCAAAAAATCCTAATGGGTACCAGTCCAAAAAATCAAAAGTTTTCGAGATAGGTGGGGTTGAACACAACAAATATGACCACAAGCGAATCTAATGTCCCACTTGAAACTTGAAGATGAGGTGCGGATTTTTCAAAAATATATAATCAGCACAATCATTGACAACACTGGAAAGACCAGCCCAGCTAATAAGGGCAACAAAATGGCGCTGTCCTGGTAATAATAGGCGAAATCATGGGGCTGTCCTGGCAATGTAAATACAGTTCGAAATATTGAAGATGTAAGACAGTTCAGTCAATACCAAGAATACGAAAGCGTTATAGGCTTTGTCATTCTGTCAATTTATTGTTTTTTGGTTTTGGCTTTTTATATTGTTTTTTGGTTTTGACCTTTCATATAATGTTTCATGTCGTGTCATGACATGACTAATGACATGACACAAGACATGACATGTCACGTCACGTCATCTGTCATATGTCATGTCACGTTATGTCGTGCCATGTCATGTCATCTCATGTGTCATGTCATTTCATGTGTCATGTCATTTCATATCATGCCATATCGTGTCATGTCATATGTCATATCACGTTATGTCATGTCATCTCATGTGTCATGTCATTTCATATCATGCCATATCGTGTCATGTCATATGTCATATCACATTATGTCATGTCATCTCATGTGTCATGTCATTTCATATCATGCCATATCGTGTCATGTCACGTTATGTCGTGCCATCTCATGTGTCATCTCATGAGTCATGTCATGTCATTTCATATCATGCCATGTCATGTGTCATATCTTGCCATGTCATTTCCTGTGTCATGTTTCATCTCATGTCATTTCATGTGTCATGTTTCATCTCATGTCATGTGTCATGTCATGTATCATGCCATTAGTCATTTGTCATGTCATGGCATGACATGCCATGACGCTGGGTGACACATGACATGATATGAAACATTACATGATATGAAAGGCCAAAACCAAAAAAACAATGAATTGACAGAATGAAAAAGCCTATAATGCTTTCGTATTCATGGTATTGACTGAACTGTCTTCCACCTTCAATATTTCGAACAGTATTTACATTGCCAGGAGAGCCCCATGATTTCGTCTATTATTACCAGGACAGCGCCATTTGGTTGCCCTTATTAACTTAACTGGTCTTGCCAGTGTTTCTAGTGTTGTCAGTGATTGTTAGTATGTTAATGTAAAGTATGCGGGGTCCTTTATGAAATTCATTGTTTCTGCATCACGCAGGAGTGCCATACCAGAAAAAAAAACTAAAAATCAAGATGTTGATCAAGATTCTCTTTTTCAAAATAATAATTTATATTACTGCCAAACACTATTATAGATGGCCTGTGATGAAATAAGAGATAAATTAATTTATAATCACCTGTGCAGTAAGAAAAATAAATTTTCTAGGTGGTTCCATGTGCTGTCTGACCAAAAGCGGAGGATCACCCTGAGATAGACTTTGTTTTTCAATATGAATGGCTGGTTCCCCTAGAATTTCAGCCATCGACCACACCGGACTGTCCAATGGAAGAATACTTTGCGTCTCAGCCAGGAAATTTGTGAAGGGAAAAACGTCGTTCGTTAAACACCATACGGTTTCCGAATCTCCACCGCACGTCAGTATCAGAGTCCCTAAAAAAAAGATTTTTTTAGTGTAAACTAATTTAAAATAGAATATTCCATATTGCATAAATATGAAATCGAATTCATAAAAAAAATCTACAAGTGTGTTTAAACAATGAAAATTGATTCAATTACTATTTAAAAGAGACCTAGCCTATCTCAAAAGCGCGATAGAAACGCCCTCTTCGAACACGCGCTTCTTGGGCGAAGATATTTATATATTAATTTTTTTTCAACAGATATCAGACAACACTATTGCAAACCCGAATTCACAATTGGAATGGCTAAACTGCGATCCGCCATATGGTGCCAAAAATCAGAACTACAAAAAGTAGTTCAAATTTTAAAGGTTTATTTCAATTTTGGCATATTTAAGTGTTTTTTTTACGATTGTAACAATTGTAACAATAAATCTTTATCGAAAACAAAGAACTTCAGGTGAAACTTCCATCTTATACAAGGAAAGAAAGTTTGGCTACAAAAAATAATATTTACCATCTAAAAAGTCTAACCTAAAAGTTAGGTTTTAATTCGTATTTCAATTCCAATCGTCTATTATTCATATTCTTGGCATATTTTCATATAACATTCTTTGCTATATATAATAATTAAAATTCATTTGAGCTCACAATGCACTGAAACATACATAACATAATACAATAATTTTTTTGTTATAAAAACATTTTTGACAAAAAATTTGTTTTTTCCCTGTATAAGATGGAAATTCCGCCTGAAAAACTTTGTTTTCGATAAAAAATTATTTTCAATATTCAATATTTGTTTTATACTCCACAGAACAATCATAAAAAATTTGTATGCACAAATTAAATTGCATCTTTAAAATTCTAGCTCTGAAGTTTGGTACCAAATGGCGAAATGGTCGACCCCCATTCACAACTGTACATTAATTTTAATTAATTATATATAAGAAGAATAAAATTTTCTTTTTTTACGTCTGGGAAATTTATAATTTAGAAACTTAGGATAGAACCTAATAAAAGCGACATCTTCCAG
>CAKNYM010052913.1:887945-917812 GCA_932195095.1 Andricus curvator
CTGGAAGATGTCGCTTTTATTAGGTTCTATCCTAAGTTTCTAAATTAATTAATTATAATAGTTTTGTGCGCTATTAATGCGATTCTTAGTAGCAAAGATATTATAAACTAGATGCGGGAAGATTTTTTCTTTCCCGCTTACTCCTACCGCTGCCAGATATCCTTCTCAATGAAAAATTTCACGCCTGCTCGACACCGCATCTAGGTTTATAATATCTTTGTCAGTAGTTGTGTCTCAATCATAAGTTACCGCGTTTCAATACAATTCGCAGTTCCATTCAAAAATAGATAAAGCCCCTATATGAAATATAAAATTAAAAGATCCAGAAGTGCGAACCTTTCCTGTAATGTGCCATTTGAACTTTTCTCGGTCTCATAATCGGCGCATTAGCTGCATAACCTGGAGGTAATCTTACATGAATTAATTGAAAACCTTGTGGTCTGCTACTAGGATTAGAAACGGAACTGCAGCTGAAATAAAATCTTGTTCCGGTTGCTGCGACCGCAACAAGATTCAGATGTACCGATTCTGATTCAGTTATCGCTGATATGCTGACCAGGGGTCGGAAATTGTTACTATCGAGGGTCCTGTAAATACAAAATTAGAAATGATAATTTTTCTTACAAAGATTAAATTGAAAAAAAATTGAAATACGCACTTAACGGCGTGAATTGAATTTTGAACGAGGCAGGATTGAGACATTGATGTAATTTTAGAAGCGCCTCCATTGTCAATATCCCAGACGGATATTGTTCCTTTGTCTCCGAGGGTGTATAAAATATTTCTAGAATCGTCGACTGATATTTGTATAATTGCCTCCTCTTCGCTTAAAGCGATGGAAACGAAAGAGGGGACGAGGAAGGAAAGTGGACCTTCTGAATGGTTTATCTTTTTACATCGTTTGCCAAACCAACTACTTTCTGCCTGCAAAATAAATTAAATATTTAATGAAAAGTAGCTTGTGATTGGGAATAGCGGTCAACCATTTCGCCATCTGGTGCCAAAAATCGGAACTAGAAAAAGTTTGTGCTTAAAAGATTTTTTACCATGGTTTTGAATGCATTATAAGCTTAAAGAGATTGAAATTAAAATAAGGATTCTACACCTAACTTTAAAGTGAAATGTTTAGAAAGTGTAAATATTTCATGTATAAATATATATTTACTTTGATTTCATATTTGTTTCAAAATAAGTTAATTTAAGCTTATAATTTGTTAACATTTATAATATATAGTACATTTTTTTCAAGAAGTGCATTTTTACTGTTCAAGATGGAAATTCAATTTGAAACACATTGTTTTTGATAAAGACTTATATTGATTAAGCAACGCTTGCCTTAAACTTCACACAACAATCGTAGAAACGAGGTATATTAAGCTGGCACAACACTATTGAGGTATAGAGATGTAACCTATTTTATAATTTAGGGCTCATTCAGGGCTAATTTGAGTCCCAAATGTAGGGTTCCATTATTTTTTTGTGAAAAAATGGTGTTTCCACTAGTTCAACGTTGATCTGGCCGAATAGTGCTGTAAAACGGACTAAAAACGATTTTACCAAAAATTCACCTCATACAATAATTTAAGACTCATTCAGGGCTTTGGGAATATGATTATCAATATTTAAATAAAATTGTTTAAACAAATATATCAAAAATTTGTTTTTTTAAGTTTATTTCCCTTGCACGTATGAGGTGAATTCTTTGTAAAATCATTTTTAGTACGTTTTACAGCACTGTTCGGCCAGATCAACATTAAGCTAGTGGAAACACCATTTTTTTACCAAAAATAATGGAGCTCTAAATTTAGGAATACGGGCCCAAATTAGCCCTAAATTATTTCAGGGAAATAATGGGTTTTATGGTTCTTTCACGTATTTTTTATAACGTCAAGCTAGCACAACACCAAATATAACAGAAAAAAAGGACAAAGAAAAATTCGTACGGCTTTCGGTCGACGATATTTCAGAAGCCCTAAATTAGCTTGAAATTATGCAATGGAAGTAAATTATTTTAAAAAATTGTTGGTAAATTTCATCAAACAATAATCGTTTAAACAATTTTTTGAAAGCTTTAATGTCATATTCGGAGAGCCCTAAATGAGCCATAACATAGGGTAAGAAAAGAAATTTGTTTCATTCATTTTTAGTAGGTTTGTTTATACAAAAATTGTTTAAACATTTTTTTTTAATAATCATATTCCTAGAGTCCTAAATGAGCCCTAAATTATTATGCCAGGTGAATTTTCTGTAAAATAATTTTTAGTACGTTTTACAGCACTGTTCGGTAAGCTTAACGTTAAGCTAGCGCAAACACCATTTTGTACAAAAAATAAGAGCCCTTAATTTGGGAATAGGGGCCCAAATTATCCCTAAATTATGAAATAGGTTTCATCTCTATACCTCAGTAGTGTTGTGCTGCCTTTAAGAACGCAAAACTCAACCTACTTGGTAATATATTTCATAAAGAGATCCGTTCCTGCCACCGAGAAAAATTCGACCACTGCTTGTATTTGCTACAGTCGTGATGGCAATTCCATCTGTCGTGACTGTGAAAATTGGTTCTGGGACTAGTTGGATTTCTCCTTGTGAGCCTGACAAATTATAAGAATTGTATTGACATTTTTTAATGGATTAAAAATCATTTTCATTCATAGTTTTTTAGTGTCTATTAATTTTACCGTCGTTGGTTTCTGATAAAGTAACACCGAGGACTGTAATTTCAACAGTGGTCGTTAATATCAGTAAATATTTTACGTAGCTTTGAAATATTCCAGGTTTTGGTTTCACTAAACCGACACTAATGATTGTTTCATTTAACCCGTCAAAGTATGCCACATCGGATCTAAAAAAATCACATAATATTTACAAATCAATTAAATATAGTTAATTTGTTGAGGTTTTTAAAAGTTTAGAATGACATTTTAGTTGAACATACTCGTTTTCATAAGACCAGACGTAAATATCGCTGTCGATGGTCAGCCAGGCTTTCGAGATTTCTGTGAATATTCCCATCATACAATGACATTGCATATCTATATTTTTGTTAAGGTAGACAATTGGAAACTTAAAATAAACTCAGTTTTCTACGGGTAAAAATTTAATTTAAATAAGTTTCTAACGATATTTTTTTTATATTTAAAAGGATACGTCCAAAATGCTCCATGACTTCTGAAGGCAAAGGAATTTTGCTGTGGATTCTCATATGGTTCACATTCAATAAACTGGAGCCATTCAAGTTTGGATAATCGTAAACATCGAGGCCACTCACTGTTGGACCACCTGGGAAATTTTAAAATTCAAAGATTAGATTATTTCTCCGATCGAATGAATTGGTACATGGTGGGGTTGGATTGAGTTCAACCCAAAAAGGCTTGCATCTCTCTTCTTGTTTTAAAATAATTTCAGTGATGCCGCAAGATTATTTGGAGACCAATAGGTCTCACAGTTCCTATGGGGTAAAATAAAGGGATCAAAGAGTACTCTCACGTAAACTGCCGTCCAAACTAAAAAGTTATGTAGGTGCTCTCCGACGAAGCTCTTGAATTTCCCCAGTTTCCAAGTCTTACATTTAGTTTCGCGGTTAAAACTTTTTATGAAAATGAATTAAATTGTCTGTATGTAATACTTAACAAGCGTCAGATTACACTTTCGTCTGTTATAAAAGCCGACTGTTACGGATACTTTAAAATTCTTCGAAAGCCTTTCAACTTATTGAAATAAATTGCAAATTCGTTAGAATCATTTCAAACAACCCAAAATCTTGAAAATTCTTTACATTTTGGAAATACATTTATATATTGGAAAATCTTCAAAATACTGTGAAATTCCGGAATTCTTGTGAACAAATTCCCTGATAAGCATTAAAATATTATAAAATTCCATGAAATTCTATAAAATCTGAAATTTTCTGAAACTTTTAAATCCTTGAAACTAAACGCAGAAAAAGACGAAAGGATGAAGTAACAAGGTGTTTTATGGTAATATCTCTTTGTAATTTTTATCTCCGTAACTTTTATCTTAAAACGTAAATAAACAAACATAAGATTTTGACTAAATCTTAAACGCAGTTCAGGCATAGTAATTATTTACTATGAGGAACTTTTACCTTAAAAATAAAATAAACGGATATAAGCTCTTGAATTATTTAAGAGTTCAGAAACAAATAACATAGCAGTACATAGCCTGAGGCCCCAAGGCTCCGAACTATTCCGAACAATCGTCTGCTTTCCGAATTTAGCCGATGTCGCTTGCGGATTTCTTCGCTTGGACATCTTTGCTCGATTCGACACATTTATAACTTGAGACTTTACGTACAGCACATGAGAAATTTTGATTTTGTAACAAGAAGCGTGCTCGACCACTTTTGCCAGACAAAAGATCCGCAAAGTGCTTTGAGTATATTCTTCCCTTGTATTTCGTGACGTATTAGACTTCTCTCACAAATTTCAGTCACCGCAAAATACTTTCCATATATTTTTCCTTTGCATTTGGTCAATTTGCTCAATATTCGAAATTTTAAACATTTTTTTTATTATAAATAATTAAAAATTATAATTTTAACCATGATAGTCAGGCGCAGCTTACTCTCACGATTTCACTGATATAAAAAAATACTTTTTCGAAAAAAAATGTCGCTTAACTATGTTTTTCCGTTGTAGGGCAGTACCCATGCTCATAGGGTACTTTTTTCGCGCTTAAAGGAATAAATAGAATAAATTCATAAGACTTCAAAACTATTTAGGCTAAATTAAAAGAAATTCAAATGAATTAGAAAGAATTGGAATGAATTTAAAGGAATTTAAGGTGATCGAGAAGAATTCGATGAAATTCATAAAAATTCGAGGTGAATTAATAAAAAAGCATATGAATTGAAAACAATTTAAAAATATGAAAAAACTGCATTGAATTCAGTAACTTTGAAATGAGCTTAGAAAAATGGAAGGGAACTCAAAAGAATTTGATGAAATAACTAAGAATTCCAGGTGAGGTTAAAAGACTTAGGGACCAATTGAATCATTTTTTTTTAATTAAAAAAAATCCACTGAATTAAATAGAATTGAATGAAATGAGAAGAATTCAAGTAAATAAAAAAAATTCAAGAGAATTTCAAAGAATTCAGTGTGAACTCAAAAAAAAACGTCAAATCTCTTCAAATCTTTGAAACCGTGCGAATTTCTAATCAAAGAAGTGACTATTAACTACAAAACAATTCTAGTTAAATTCAAAAGAAATAAAATGAATTTAAAAAAAATTTTAAAGTCGAAAAATTCCATTGATTACAATAGAATTTTAGTTAATTTAGAGGAATTTAAGAAAAATGAGAAGAATTAGATAAAATTCATGAAAAATCAAGCTGAATTTAAAAAGCAATCTAGTGAATTGAAAACAATTCAAAAATATGAAAAAATTAATTGAATTGAGTAAAATTAATTGAATTGAGTAAAATTAAGTGAATTCAAAAGAATTTAAAGAATTGAGGATAAATTAATCAGAATTCAGATCGAATTCCAAATGAATTGCAAAAAATATTTGAAAAGCTCTTTTAATCTTTGAAACCCTACAAAATCCCTCACTTTTTGTGAATAAATTCTTTGAAATCCTTTAAAATATCAAAATCCCTTGAAATCCCTTAAAATTATTGAAACCCTTGAAGAACTCTTGAAATGGTTTAAATCTCTTGAAAATGCCTTGGAATATTTTTAAATACCCTTAAATATTTCAAAGTCTTTGAAATCCCTTTAAACTATTGCAATGAATTAAAATTTTCTGTGAACCTTTTAAAATGTCTTAAAATATTTCAAATCCTTTGATATCTTTTGAAATCCCTTGAATCTTTTTAAACCCCTTGAAAATGCCAGGGAATCATTTACAATGCTATAAAATATTGCAAATCCTTCGAAATCCCATTAAATTACTAAAATCAATTAAAAAATACTTGTAATCTTTCAAAATAACCTAAAATATTTCAAATCCTTCAAAATCGTTTGAAATGCTTTCCAATTTTTTAAAGCTACTGAAAATGCCAAGGTATTTGAAAAAATACCTTTAAATATTTTAAATCTTTTGGTCATTTTATCAATTGATCCTCAGGATCAATTAAATAAAAACTGAAAAAAATCCAATGAATTAAGTAGAATTGAGTAAATTTAGAAGAATTCAAGCAAATTAAAAAAAAAATCAAAAGAATTCCAAGGAATTAAAAGAATTCAGGCTAAATTAATAAGAATTCAGGGTGAATTCCAAAAAATAATTACAAATCTCTATAAATCTTTGAAACCCAAGCTAAATTCAAAAGAAATCAAATGAACTAAAAAAAATTTAATCGAAAAAATTCCATTGATTACAAGAAAATTTGAGTGAATTTAGAGGAATTTAAAGGAAATGTGAAGAATTCGATGAAATTAAAAAAAAATCAAGCTAAATTTAAACAGCAATCAAGTGAATTGAAAACAACTAAAAAATATGAAAAATTCATTGAACTGAGTAAGTCCGAAATGAGTATAGAAAAACGAAAGAGAATTTAAAAGAATTTGATGAAATGCCTAAGAAATTCATGTTTCCTGAAGTCCTGGAAAAATCTATTAAAATGCCTTGAGAGCTTTAAAAAACTCGTATAATCATTGAAATCCTCGGAAACCTTATAAAATCCCGTGAAATCTTTTAAAATACCTTAACCCTCCGTTTGGCACATGGGTCCAGCCAGACCTTTTGCGATTTAAACAGTTTTGTTAGTATACTTCTGATTGATCTAGTGACTTGAAACTCCCTGACTTTTCTTAAAATTTCATTAGCTATCAATAAAAAAAAATGAAAGGATACATGTCATAAAAGGCCAGACCCCTATATATTTTATGTGGGAATGTATGGAATATAATGTATTTTGAACATTTTACTGCGTTTTTTTAGTTTCTCTTGGTATTTGTCAATGCAAACTGCCCTTTATTTCTGTTAGCATCTTGCATGCACACATTGGAACGTTATAAAGTAAACCCTTACTTCTCCTGCTTTCATTGCCATCACACCACTTATAAATATTAATATTATTCTCGAGTGAACACGGTTTTTCATCATAGCCACGGACTAAGTCAAGTGACTGATGAGATGAGGATGTTATAAGTTAATTTAATACAATGTTGTCTGAATCTTCTGCGATGATGTTGTAGGTACAAAATTAGGAGCATAGTGTAGTTTGGAGTTCGTATTTTACCGCTGTTATCCATACACAGCGGCCGCGAGCGTTGGAGGTGACAATAGTCGCCTCTGGATGCTATTGTTATTATTATTATTATTTTATTATTATTTCTTTTTACTTCCCATACCCTCACTTTCACTAACTCCCTTTCCCACACTGCCCAGCAGCTCATAAACCCTAATTTTCACCCCTCCCTTCCCTTAGTTTTCCCTCATCTACTTTCCCTCTCCTCAACTCCCCTACCTTTATTCCCAACGCATCCCACCCACGCACTTTCTCACCCCCTTCACTTCTCTTACTTCTCCCTCCTTTACATCACAACCCCTAACATTCTTCACGTCCCTCACTTTTCTTACTTTCTACCTCCTCACTTTCTTTACTTCTCCTTGCTTTACCCCCCCCCCCCCCTCTCATCCCAGACATACACTCGCTGCTCCTACTTCCCAACCCCTCACATCCATCACTTCCCTTATTTCTCTATCCTCTACTTTCCCTAATTCGACTCGCATACTTCTTCTAGTTCTCCCTCATCCATATAAATTGCATTTATAAGAATAATATAGATCATAATAAAGCGCAAAAATGAATGAAAAAAACAAACAAATTTTCTTCACCTGTGAAATTTGTTTTTCTACCTTAATTTTATGTTTACCTCAAAAGGTAATTGAACACATGCGAAAGCCGCTAGGAATGAGAAACAACCAAAAATATATACCTGCATGCTACATTATTGCATTTCAATTCACCTCCAAAAACGCAGTATTTCCATAAAATTTACATTTCCATAAAATTTCGTTATAGGAACATGTGCCAAACGGAGGGTTAAAACCTTATAGGTCCTGTAAAATCATTCCATATCTTCCGAAATTCCAGAAAATTATTTATTCTAAAATATTTCAAGCGCTCGAAATCCCTTCAAATTAATAAAAATAATTTAAAAATTCCTTGGAATCTTTTAAAATTCCCTAAAATATTTTTAATCCTTTGAAATCCCTTGAAACTTTTTAAACCTCTTAAGAATTCCTTAGAATTTTTAACAATGCCCTAAAATCTTAAAGATCCCTTCAGATTATTGAAATCTATTACAAATTTGGCAGAATCTTTAAAAATACCCTGAAATATTTCAAGACAATTCAGAAATAGGTAAAGAATATATATACACTGGAACTTGGATTGAATGAGACCAGATTTACTGCTTCCGAGAATTGTTGCCGCGGTGGTGGTGGTTTCGGGCTGAGAGTGGAGCCCATCAGATGCAAGAGAGAGTGTTCACCGACGCGTGATTCACCAGCAGCGCAGAGGAAAGGCTCAGTGCACGGATACTCACTCGCGTATATTGCATAATATTAGGAAATGGTTCACACGGCCCAGACTGTTTACTTTTGAACGGTCTGGATTTACCACTGAAGCCATCACCGAAACCGGTGGTAAATCCAAGTTCCAGTGTATTGAATAGTGATTAACCCATGAGTTATTTATTGAAAGAAAAGTAAATATATTGACTTCATTTTTAAAAAGTGACTAAAAAGGGATTTGAAAAAAAAGTGACTAATAGTGACTGTGTGGCAGCCGTGATTATTTTTTACAGTTACGTCTTACAAAAATTCCCTGATCTTTGTTTTTTTTTTTCAAAATGCCTGACTCTTGGAAGCTTTGATCCTATTATAAACTTTTTTAAAGTTCCATTGTGGGCTACAATTAGGGTACCATAGGAACCAACCTTGAAAGTAGGGTACTTTTGGGACCTTAACTGAATATAGGATACAATAGGGGGTATAGGGACCGGTCTGTGAGACCTGGAGCAAAAATAAAAAAATCGCTGCAGGGATTGTTGAATAAACTTAATATTTTTCAGGTTCTTATGCATAGTTTTATAAAAACTATTTCCAAAGTGGTGCTTTTGCGGCTTAAACTGTCAGTTGACATCTAAACAAATTATCTAAACGATAAACATCTTTGGAAGTCCACAAGCCATTAAAATGTTGTAAAAAATGTGAAAAATTGCAGTTTTTTCACTTTTTTAAAATATTTCTGCACTTCAGAAGCATCCTACTTTAAATTTGTCACGACAGAAATCTAATTGCATTAAATTTAACTTAAAAAAATAACAATTTTTTATTTGATATAGTTTAGAAGATATAGCCTTCGGAATTTATATTTTTCTGAAAAAGTTAACATAAGAAATGTAGTTTTAGTTTTTGTGAAATAGCATATTTCTTGTGCACTGTAGACAAAAGTCAGAATATCAATTAAAGAAGACTTAATTTCAAGCAAACCTAAAAAAAAAAAATGTTATATCTCGCATACGTCCGAAATTATAGTGTTGAAAAATTCCAACTTTTATGAAAGTTCGTTAAAAAGTAATTTTTTAACATTTTATAATATTAACCATATAATAAAAAGTTGTTTGTTCGTTATTCATATACTTGCATAATTTTTGTCATACCCCGCGCTACTTTTGATTCAAATAAAAATCAACTTCAAAAAGAGAACTAATTTTATGGATATATTTGAGGAATTAGTAAAGTTTTTTAGATTTTCGGATAATTTGAAGTACTTTTTATTATTATGAGAAAAACTTTCAACGCAAAGTGCACTAGAAACGCGATATTTACAAAAAACTGACTTTTTAACGAACTTTCATAAAATTGGGTACTTCGGACGTATGCGGGATACAACATTTTTTTCAGATTTGCTTGAAATTAAGCCTTCTTTAACAAATATTCTGGCTATTTTTGTCTACAGTGCACAGGAAACACGCTATTTCACAAAAACTAAAACTAAATTTTTTCAGATTTGCTTGAAATTAAGTCTTCTTTAACTAATATTCTGGCTATTTTTGTCTGCAGTGCACAGGAAATACGCTATTTCACAAATACTGAAACTACTTTCTTTTGCAGTCAAATTTTTCAGAAAAATATTACTTTTGAAGGATGTAGGGTAATGTCACCAATGGCCGAGGGTGCGCCAGTTGTCGAGAATCGCCAAATATTTTTGATGGTAAATAGTGAATGATAACCAAT
Organism: Andricus curvator; assembly: GCA_932195095.1. Taxonomy (NCBI): domain Eukaryota; kingdom Metazoa; phylum Arthropoda; class Insecta; order Hymenoptera; family Cynipidae; genus Andricus; species Andricus curvator. The sequence continues at coordinate 898,161 of CAKNYM010052913.1, forward strand.
ATTAAAATAAAATCAATATCATAATAATATAGGTACTCTAAACTACAAACTCAAAAACTCCATATTTTTAATATATTTTCCATTTTTTTTAATATTACGTTGGTTAGATCAAAATCTGTAAACCACAAATTCAGTTAATTATTGATTTATTCTTTATATCTAAATCTTACTACAATGCTTGGGAAGAATCAAGAGTCCAACTATTAGATCTTTTGAAAAAAGTGGGTTTATTATTTATTTAAATAAAACATCCGATAATTGGCGATTATGAATTCCGAGAGCACATTTTAGGTTATATAAAATATATATATATATCCAAATTTAATATTTATTATTCAATTAACGAATTATAAGTATTTAGGCCCATTTTGATTAATTTGATTTTTTCGTTAAGTTGCCAATTTCCACCATACCTTGACAAATGGCTCTATAACACTCGTGGAATTGGGAAATGCACTTCAAGAAATGGTGTTTTTGAGATAAATTTTTTTTTAAGTTGTGCAGGGAATTTGCAGCACTTAAATTTTTGCTGTGACAAATTTGAAGTAGCATACTCTGAAGGTGGGAAATATTTTTAAAACTGATGAAAATTGTAATTTTAACACTTTTTTAAAAATATTAATAGGCCCTGGATTTCCAAAGATGTTTAACGTTTATTTTCAGGTACCAAATAACAGTCTAAGCCGCAAAAGCACCGCTTTGGAGTTACTTTTACGAAATTTGAAAAACCTGAACAAAAAAATTAAGTTTATTCAACAATCCCTCCAGAGATTTTTTTTATTTTTGGTACCGATTTTTCGATAGAGAATAGCAAATTAAAAATAATAATACCTTGCGCAGTATATCTCATAAGGTTAATTAAAGATGGAAAATTGCTGTCTGCTGCAATGTGCTTGTCGACCATTTTTCCTGCCATTTCCAGGGAATCTAAGTGAATCCTTAGAGGCTCCATTTCTGTGAGAGTCATAGTCCAGCCGTGAATTTGTAATTAATTGTAAACCTAATTCATATAGGAGATTTACAAATAATCTAGAATCAGTAATATATTAAAATTAACTACTTTTCGAAAAAGGTACTAAAGATATATATAAATTGATGTTACAAATTTTAATTCTGAAAAATTCGGTCCTGAAATATTAGCAACTAACAAAAATTAATTACTGCTCAAAATGAGGCATTTAGAGATAACTATTTAAATGAAAAACTCGAATGCAGAGAGAACCACACAGTACACATAAGTAGAGAACATAACCTAAAACATTTTGAAAAGTCAAGATCGTTAATATTTTAAAGGAAATTTTAGAAGCAAGATTATTTTCATTTGTTTAGGATAACTAAATTTGTATTTTACAATATATAGATTCGGCACCTCTTGTGTAAATACAGAAAAATCATTGAAAAGAAAAGAGGGCATGAGAATATTGAATATTCATAATATCATTGCAATGAAAGTGCTGTGATATATTTTGAATTTTTGTAGGATACAGCCTTATAATTAATCACTAAAATTTATTTACTTTGATATAATACCAACTTAGCTTATCTATTTTGTGCTTCTCCAAAGGAACAAATGTTTTGAGGTTATTTTTAGTCTCCACCATACATTCTTGAATTTCATAATATAAATATAAACTTGTCACAGAATCACTGACTGAAGATACTTTTCTAAATATTATATAAGACGTTTGTTATTATTACATACCTATAAGATTCAAATATCTATTTTTTGATTATGATCATAATAACAACCGGTCACTGAGAAGTTTACTCGCGTCCGTTGTCGTCAATTCGCGCCATTTTATTTAGAAGATTCATAAAATGTTCATCAGATGGCGATACAAGTTGGGTGGAGAAATTCAAAATGTCTGCAAGCTGAGAGCCAAACGATAATACGGATAATACCAATTGCATGGGACGAAGCTTAATTCTTTTAATAAATCGGGAAAAAAAGATTTTTCAATAAGTGTATTTGGATATTATTTTTCACTTTTGAGAAGTTTATCACTTAAATAATAAAAACGACCATTTTTTTGTAACCAATTACAACTCCGATTATCTTTGTTTCTTGCCTTGACCTTTTATTATTGTCCAGGTTAAATTTCCAGCTAAATAATCAAGAGAAAAAGTTTATAATTTGGAGAAAAATAATGATTAACTTCTTTTTCCATATTTTTGTTAGTAAAATTAACTTGGAGAAATAATAACGAAATGTCGAAGCCAGAAACCAAGCAGTCAATGGGAGTTATAATAAAATAGTATTTTGAAATTTGAAATTTTGCTCCGTAAAACGGCAGCCTTATGGTGAAAACCATCTTTTTTTAAAAGTTATTACAAAGATAAAGTATCGTCCAACGCATTTGGTATTATTGCTTGGCCCTCGGTCAGCTAGCTGACGTCACAACTTTAAATACCTCATTAAAATTTTAAATAAGTTTAAAATAGATAGTTATAAACAATAATAATTTGTTTAAACAATTATTTTTTTCTAAATTGAATTAAATAATATCTCTCTCCAAGTGAAAAGAGGACAAAAAGTTGAAAATTTAAGAAAAAAACGCAATTTCTAGCATTATTCAAAGATAATAATATTAACAATAATATTAAATTGTTTAAATAATTATGTTTGTTACCATTATTTAACTATTACCTCATTTTAATTGAAAATTGGACAAAAATGATTAATTTTTTGAAAAAAACCGCGACTTTCTATCTCTATTCTAAAAAAAAATTGTTAAAAACAATAATAAATTGTATAAATAATTTATGTGAACATCTAATTAGCAGCATAAAGTAGTATTTTATGTATTAGAAACAATTTTGCTCTTTAAAAAACCGCAAAAAATCCTAATTAGAGCCAAAAAAAATCGCAAAACCCATTTTTTTACTAATGGGGTTGTTTTGGGACCCTCTAAAACAGACTTATGGGGATTATTATACCATTAAGCCATTTCCCTTTCGGGGTAGGCGTGACTAGCTCGGTTGGAAAATAGTATTGGGTATATGGGTGCATTGGTATAGAGTATATAGGTACAAGCTAGATAGGTATATAGGTGTAAAGTAGATAGGTATATAGGTGATAGGTATATATGGTTTAGATTGATCTGGAATTCTCGTGTCATTTATTCAAATGACACGTTTATTCCGCAACACTGCTCCGACCCAGGTTGCTGATCAATCTCTCTAGCGATCACCCCAAGTGAAGAGCCTCACAAAATTGTTATGTATGGTTCCCCACTTGGGCCCATTAGAATCCAAGGTCTTTGTTTCAGGCTTCATTCATTCTATTGTCACTCTGTTTACAAACTATTTGTCCCCACACTTTTCTGTCCTGGCATACTACTCTAGCTTCCTTCACGTCCATGCATTTTTTCATGCAAGCTCTTGTGTTTCTATGGCTTCTTACGTCTCTTCGGATAATTAAAAATTAATAAATGTTCCATTGCATTTTTAGACCACCCTATTATAGGTCTACTTGGGACAATTTCAGTTGTACCGATACTACTAATTATCTCAGAGGGAAAAGTATTTAAAAGTCTCTTTAAATAAATAAATGATGGCTTTCACGTAAAGATTGAATCTCAGTATACTTTCTATACAGACGTCACTTGTGCTCTTCTTGCACATGTATACGCATTTTTTTAAAATGTGGTGATTTGCATATTCCCTCATATTCCCATATATTTTCTCATGTTCCCATATATTCCAAGTATGCTGAAGTATTTTTTGAAAATATATTCCTCATACACATACACACTCAGAGAGGATTTCATTTAATCTAGACTTTTCGAGACCCACTGAATAAAATGAAACAGGTTTTACTTTACTTCGAAAGTAGACCATTTAAAATTTTTAAGCTTTCTAAATCAATATTTTATAATTTATCATTTGCATATGTAAGTTTTTTAAGCATAAAAACTATGTAATTGAAGGGTTAAAAAATATAAATATTAACTATATAAAATTGATCAATAAGGGACTGCTAAATATTTCAAAAATAAATAATTCTATGTATTTTTATTCTGTAGGTTCTTAAATAATTGTTTGTTGAAAACATTCGGATCTACTAGACATGGATTCTACGGTTCAGCAAATAAAAAAGCTGTAAAAATGGTAAGAAGACAGTTATTATCTCCAGATACGTAAAAAACTTGGAATCCATGAAAATATTAATTATTCGATTTCAATTGAATTATACTTTTCAAGATTTTCATGCATTATACTTTTGCAGTTCTGTTTTAGATTTTCGATGTGCTGGATGAGGTGTCGTAGCCTATTTGCAAGTTTCACAATATGTCCTTCTTATTGCTTCCATAAAGTTTAAAATTTTACATGCAATCGCGTTCTTTCATTGAACTTGTCTGTTTGTTACATTTCCCATTTTTATAACCTTGCCTTAATAAATATATGCAGGTAATTCTCCAAATACAACGCACTTTTGAAATAAGTAAATTGTTTTCAAAACTGCATTCTGTTGGTTTGAGTTAAGTTGATTGAAAAGAGCTTGAAAAAGTATTCACCCGAGAAACTTATTTGCCTTTTGAAGTCTCAGATTTTCCATATTTCTGCAACTAAGGTTTATTATCTTATAATGCAAGAGATTGCAATAATTTGTTTATTTTGATACTTCTGTGATCAAACCACTATTAAATATTAATCTGAAACCCATAGTTTTCATTACTTTTACTTCTTGGCAAACATTTTTCGTAAAGGGACAATTATTTATCGGTCTCGTCCCAGAAAAGCCAATAAGTGTATATTGCGACAATGATAAACAACACAAAGTGTTCATAAAATTTAAAAATAGAAAGGCATCCATTATCGTTCCATTTGTCAAATTGTTTTACCTCGCTCTAGTTTAATTTTTTAACGTCCATTCATTCACTTTTACTCAGAAATATGAAACTTATTATACCACTTTATCGAGGGGGAATTCACTTGTCAAAAACCCGTCGGTGTAATTCCTATAACGCTTTATTATGCGCTATTACACAATTATTACGCGGATATTATGGCACTATTGCAGAGTATCGCAGCAATAGATTTTACTAAAACACTGAAATAGGTCAAACTGTCCAAATTTTATTATTTATGATTATGATTAAACACTACATTTTTATTTTAGCATCAATTGAAGTAAAATTTAAATCACAACTAAACTAAAATAACTAGTTATAAATTAAAGTAAACTTTCGAGTTGCTTCATTTTTTCAACAACCACTATTGTTACAAACAATATATAGTTCTCGAAATAATTAACGTTAAAGTCGAGATTAAACTACTTACAACCAAGTTACTAAGTGAATAAAATGAACATTTCTTTTTCTAAAATAAATCAGTTTTCCCATTAAATCTTCTTGAAAGATTTCTTGAAATTTAATAGTTAATATCATTTTTTGATAAAGATTTGAATAATAAAAAATATTAGATAATATTAACACTACCACAATTACAATTTTGAGACGATAATCATGGAAAATATTTTCATTAAGGATACGTATTAAAGTTTTATAAAGTAATTTTTTTAATTTTTCGCTATAACTACATGAAACGTCCAATAATTACAAAATTCCGATAGAAATTTTAATAATTTATAAAAATTGTCGTATTAAAAAAGGATCCACAAAAATTATAACTTTGATCTAACACACGGAGAAAAATGAGATTGAAGAGTTCGATATCCAGTACACGAATTGTTTAATGATTATCAAATTTCAGGAATAGATGCAGAAGACACGGGAAGGAATGTGAAACTACAGTACACACTAATCATTAAAAATTTGTATCTCTCCTGCATAAAACCTTATCTTGCAATACTTTTAAAGTGATTGTATACACTTCGTACGTTACCACCTACAATTTAAGTACGTCAACCGTTGCACAAATATGTTGTAATTCATGAGTTTCTTTATTAGACATTGTTTTATTCGGTCTTGATGAGTCAGTATTCAGTTACATATCGTGTCAGCATGTATAGTAATATCTCCAAATTACTTATCATTAACCTAATATATTTTTTTGCAACGTACAGGACAAGATTTGCTAGTTTTGAGGCAGTTATTTTCAACTTTCTTATTCTTCCAAATGTTTTTGAACATTTTCTGCTAATAGAAGAAAGGCATCCTATCAGCTCGATATGCGGGCTTAACCATTTTCGGGCCGCGAGAATATTTATTGCCAAAAATATACACCTGCAAACTTTCATTAACATTTTTTCGTGTCTGTCGTTGCTTGCGAGAAAAATTACAAAATTCAATTTTATGAAAAAAATTCTCCTGATCACAATAGTTATTTAGCCCGCACAAAACTCACAGGATCTCTTTATTATGAAAGTAAAAATTCAAAAAAAAATGGCGAAAAATATAAGTATTGTTTTTTTTAAGACAATCTACTTTCAATGTTTTCAGAAAACCCGCCGCCATTTTGTTACTTTTGAACCTTCTTCAAATTTTTTGATTGATTTGAAAATAAAACAATAAACGCTATAAAAATCAAAAAGAGGACAATGAATATCTCAATTTGGTCAAAAATTATACAGAATTGAGAGAAAAATTTGGAATTTTTTCGATAAACAAAGCACAAAATTCAAATACGCATAATTTCGTAGACATTTTTTTGGTGCAAATTGGAAAAATACTTATTGCCTAATTTCCTCCAAAAAACAACATATGGATGGATGTATGGACATGGATTCGCTCAGGGACATAATTTAAGTCAAAATAATGAGTTCAAACAGATGCCAAGAATATTCTTAGCAGTCTTCTTCCAAAAAGAATGATAGAAATTTTCTTCACTTGTTTTTTTTTCAACTAATTGCGATATGTATTTAAACTTTTTTTTCATTCTAGTTAAAGATTTCATACTTTTGAAATCCGTCAAAAAATGAAATGAAATATTGAAAAAAAGGTCCTTAATCTTTGATAGATCTAAAAAAAGTTTCCACAATAATTGTCCATCTTTTGCAACATTTTTTTTATTATTATAAAAAAAATAATGTTTGAAAATTTTGCAAAAATAAAGCGATAGAAGATTACATTGTTTATATTCAATGATATTAACACTGAAATATCGTGAAAAAGCAATATCGCATACGTATTTCAAGAGCCAAAAAAGAGAAAGAACTTTGCTATCTAACCCACATAGCACACCACTTCCCGAAAAAACCAGGCCTGTCCAAGGTTTAGACTTAGACCTATATGCTTTTATCGAAAAAAAACGTGGGGCAAACCTGTTTTTTCGGGAAGTGTGCTATGTGGGTAATCTTTTATTTTATCTCACGCATTTTTTGAAAAATAACAGAATTTTTAATTTTTCGGAAAATCGACGCCATTTAATTAATTTCCAAGACTCTTTACATTTTTCGAGGGACTTTATAAAGGAGTGCGACATCCATGAGTAGAAGAAAAAAAGAGTTAAATATCTCAATTATTGGAATAAATACATAATTTCGAAATAAGACTCCCAATACTTTATCTTTCTATTTTTTGATAAAATATTTGGAACTTTGTCTAAAACGTTTTCTAATGCCAAAAGGAATTTCATGCTTTTGTAACAGATGAAAAAATAATTTTGACCCCTATTAATTTTATTCTGATTCTACAATCTCTTTAGTTTTGCAAGGTAATAAAAGAAATTTTTTTTTTGCAGAAATTAAATAATTTTTTATTTCTCATAACAGCAAACTAGCTTTACGGTGCCGAATGGGCCCATGAACCCTTCTGCAAGCATTTTGTATATCTACGCCTATGGGCTCCAAGCCAGCCGGCCAGATGCGCGCTTCCGAGTTTACGATGTCACTTATCGAGCCTATTGTCAAAGTCTTAAAAAAAAGGGAAAGTTGATAACTATTAAACGAATAAAAATTAAGAAAATTGAATTCCACGACTGAATTTTAAATAATCTCCAATATTGTTCAAGCTTCGTCCCAAGTTCCCACTGAATACAGGACTGTAGATGGATAATTGGCATTTGGAGCCTTCTATAGGTTAATATTTTTGTATTAACAATTTCTTATTTACACCATTGTTTTAGTGGTACTTGAGAGAATCAGCATGCTAAATTTTAAATATTTATGACTTTTGGTTGTAAAGTTATTCGTATTTGAAACCCCGTAATTAATTATTCATGCCTCGTTGCTTACATTTAAACAATTTGACCATACTTTCACAGGAACTTGGTGTCTCGGAGCGGCAACTATATATTTGTGCAAAAATGTTGTCTGTAACATGTATTTGATTCAAGAAAAATGACTACACTGTAAAAAGGAGAGCATTGAAGTAGATTATATGGCATTGAAAAAATCGTACACTTTAATGCCTATGAATCCAAACAAATTCCGTTTTTGTCCGAATGCGCTTCATGGCATTAGGCAGTTTTCGTTCGAATCATTTTGAATCACACACAAAAATTATGGCATTAAAGTGGCTTCTTTGTGATGCCGCTGATTGAATGCCATTAAATGCACTTGAATGACCGTATCAGTTTAATGCCATGCAATGCCTTCAGCGATCGAAGGCATAGAATGGAACTAATGCCGTTCAATGCTATTGAATTACCAAATGAGTCGAATGCCATTTAATGCTTTTTCCGACCGGATATATCGAATACAATCAATGCATTCGAATGCCGTTAAATCAACATTCGGGCAAAAACAGAATTTGTGTTGATTTATAGGCATTAAAGTGTACAATTTTTTCAATGCCATATAATCCACTTTAATGCTCTCCTTTTTACAGGGTATTTATTACCACACCGCAGAATGTCCTCCAATAAACGTCCATTTTTCTAGGAAATTATTAACTTTAGAGAAATAGCGTTTATTATAAAAAATGTGTATTTAGCTGTTATTTTCAGAACTTAAAAAAATATTGCTCTTTCAATGATATTTTTGAAGATATTGCAGACAGAATTTTTTTCCAATTTGTTTGCCTATTAGTTGCTTTTGTGCAATAAATATTCTTCGGAGGGCAAATGTGTGTAGACAGTTTTTATTTGTCCTGGATTGATTTAATGAAATGAAAAAAAGAAATACGTTTAATGGAAAAGCGTTAATCGGGAGTAATTAAACAATTGATTAATTGCAAATATCTCGAGAACGCACAATCTGCGGAAGACGTACCACTCAGATTCGGAATCGGGAGGTTATTCTGCATAAGAATCATTATAAATATTGAGGCGACTCCGACGATCCGACAGGATTGGGTACAGCGTGTGGACTAAACCAGTCTGACTGAATTTGGCGTAAAAATGTTCAGGTGCCTAGAACGCTTAGCACGAAAGGCGTTCTTTTTTACATTCTCATTCTAATGAGAAGGTATTGGTTTTATGTAAAATTTGACATAGTCGGTTTTCATCAAATCTCCACGTTTTGAGACCTCCTGAGTCAGAAAAAACGATTTTTACGAAGGTGTCTGTCTGTCTGTAGTCTGTCTGTCTGTCTGTCTGTAGCCACGATAACTTTCGAAAAAATGATCAGATTTGATTGAGCTTTGGCACACTTTTTTATGGCCGAAAAATAGAGAACGAGTTCGTTAACCAGCTATTTTGGATGAAAATCCAAAAAGTGAGCACATTTTGAAAATTTTTGAGACCACTTTTTTTGAAGATTTGCAAATTCTATGTACGGTTATTAGTAGTACGCAAAATGACGAACAAAATATTCTTATGACTTTTTGTGATAAAAAAAAATTACTGGAGTTATAGCATTTTCAAAATTCCAAAAAACAAACTAAAATGAACATTTTAAGCCGAAAAACGCACGATATGAAAAAAAGTCAAGAGGAGAAAAACGTTGATTCCTGAACACCCTATAATATTTTCGTAACAACTTTTTGAATTTTTTGAAAAATAAAAAATTCAAATTTTGATCGAACAAAAAATTAATGAAAAATCAAAAAAGCCATTTTGCTGTCAAACTATGCAAGATACCAGAAAAGATCATCTCACCAAAATTGTGCACCTAAAAAAGATTTACAAATTTCTTATCATTCACTTTTTGATATGACGCGTAGTTTTTGCTTTATTCGTAAAAAACAGCATTGAAAATAGAAAAATCAAATTTTCAGACGAATATTACCAGCTACGAAAAAATGACCAAAACAAATTTGTTCATCCAAGGAAGAGGTACAAATTTATTGTGACTCATGTTTCGATAGGATGCGTGGTTTTTGTTTTATTCGCGAAAATAACATTGACAGTAAAAAAAATCAAATTTTTGAAAAAACAATGCAAGGTACGAAAACATATAAATGAACAAAAATTGTGCATTCAAAAAAGACTTACAAACCCGTAACCAATTTTTGTGGTAAGAATATATTCAAAATGAAAAAATTAACTTTTTTGATAAACGGCACAGGCTAAAATAAAATGTTAACTAATAAAATTTGTCGCCTGAATTATATCATTACTTTTCATTTGAAATCAAATACAAATTTAGTAATTTGTATATGAAGAACATATAACACGAAGCACAAAGTGCGCGCTTAGTGTATTTACCAAATCGCACGCCGTAAGTGCGCTCAAACTTTTTTGTTTCTATCATACGGTTCAAATGATTTTCAAATCAAATATCGAGCGCGAAGCGCGAGTGTCTGGATGAGAATGTGTTCCTTAAGGTCGATAGAACCTTGAGTAAATAAAGTTCCTTTTCAGTCTAAAATAAAAATAAATTTAACAATCACTTAATATGTAGAGGTTTTGATAATTTTATAATATTTGCAAACAAACTTTTTCTTTTCATCGAAGTCGAACACGAAGTGCAAAAATCTAGAGGAGCCTAGCGTAAAGCGCGATGCAAATACGCCCGAGCGCGAAGCGCGAGATCCAACAGTCGCGCGCCCTAGGCGCGCTGAAACTTGCGAGCGAAGCGAGCCGCGCGCGAAGCGCGCCATGAGAATGTGCCCGCGAAGCGGGCAGATTTTTTCATTTTAAAATTCCTTTATTGATCATCAACAAATTTGGTTTACAAAAATATACATTTATATAATTTTTGCTAAGTAATAATCTTGATTAAGGTATCTTGTTCGAGAGTCGAATACGGCCTATGTGACATGTTTAAATTTCTGTTTTTTATAGTAAAGATTATCGCAGCTTATGCTATTAAGTCTTATGTGTTTGGGTAAAAAATTTGTTCGAAAAAAACCATGAGATTTTTGTTTTTGGCTTACAACTAGATAACAGGAAAAATAGAGATATACAAAACTTAGAAATCAGTTTACAAGCTAAAGATGTTGAGGAACGGCACATTTACTTGTCTATCAAAATATGGTAGGGCATTTTGTACTTCATGTTACATGGAGCTTCCTCCCTATAGTCAGTATTTTTACATCCTGCAATTCAGGTAAGTTTATTTATGTTTCATGAAAACTCCTTGTTCTCTCGTAAATTTTATTTTTGATAAGTGGAATCTTAAGTTTATGATGAATATCTACATTTCTGTCTCTTCATTTTGCGTCAGCTATCATTCTGAGACACTTATTTTGCAGTCTTTGTAATTTAAGTATATTTGATTTGTTTGTATTGCTCCAGACTGGCAGTGCATAGAGCATCACAGCCTTAATAATCATATTATAGAGAATTGTATTATTTTTGACACTTAACTTACTTTTTCTCCTGAATAAGCAAAAAGGGCACCAATCATCTTATGAACTTTATTTTTAATATTTTCTATTTGTGCAGAGAAATTTAATTTATTTTGCAAAATTTTTCCAAGATACTTGAACTTAGCCTTGAGCTCAATTATTTGATTATACAAATAGAAGTCCGGAATATTTTCCTTTTTATGCTTATGTGAAAATATAATTAACTCAGTCTTTTGGACGTTTACTTTTAGTTTCCACTTATCGAAATATTTGGCTAACATATTTACATAACGTTGTAACCTGACTATGGCTATGCGTTTGCTCATTAATGCTGTATAGGCCGCTGTATGGTCGCGCAAAAATTGATAATAATATACCTATCAGTCTCGGGATATCATTTATATAATACAAAAAGAGGATCGGACCGAGAATGGACCCCTGCGGGACTCCTGCTGCTATTTCTTATTTATCAGATTGTTCAATTAGCTGCTGAACTATGTTTCTTTTTGGATTAAAACCGAATGGCTCAGGAATTAGAATCTTATTTATTGACTCAAATGTTTTAATTCTATTGTAGATAATGCTCTCAAGAAGCTTTCCTAAAGTAGGTAGCAAATTAATTGGATGATAACTAGCTGGGCAAAGTTTGTCTTTGCCAGGTTTATGAAATGGCAAAATATTAGCAATTTTCCAGGTATCCGGAAAATAAGCTAGGTTTAAGCATGCATTAAAAATATATGAAAATTGAACAAACGCCTTTTTAGGAAGATTTTCAATGATAATATTCTGAATTCCATCAAGCCCTGGAGCCTTTCTCGGACGCGTGCGTCCACATGCTTGATTTTCTAATTTCACATGGCGTGACTAGATTCACCTGTTCCTTATTTACATTTTCTCCTAAACTGTGCCTATATTTAGCATTGACCTTCTGCTCAGTATCCTAGAGTGACCGAAATCTTTTAGCGTTGATCCAGACCATTCATTTTTGATTGATTGGGATTGATTGATTGTTTGATTGAAGGATGCTCATGATAGATTGATAGATTCTGGTCCATCAGATGCATCAAACTGATCGATTAACAAATTTGCGCTTTGTGACGCGAATGTCACAGAGCTCAAACCTAAAACGAACCATCGACAGCAAGTGCAACAGCGACAGTATGTCGCTGAGCACAAAATTATCAGAAAGGCGAAATGAACATCTTGTTTCGCTAAGGGACATCCAGGATGACCAGGATTTCCAAGACGGATTCTCGGTCGCATCTTCAAGGAGAAGCAAAAAGCGTAAGTGTTGTAGTATTGGATCAACTGAGTCGAGAGACAGTAAGATGTGACCGAACCCAAAAAATCGCGGATTCCCCCTATAAATTTTATAGTGGATGAAATTAATCATCCATTTATCATGCTGCATAGAATCCTCAAAAAATCCTGCCAGTACAGTCCGATTATTTACAGTTCCAAATCTGGAGTGCATTCAGTTAACATCTCTTATATAGAGGATTATCGAGCCACTCTTGCAGCTCTCGACGAGTAAGGCTTTCAGTACTATTTGTAGAAAAGTAACGACGAACCTCAAGTTAAATTAGTGATCAGAAACATTCCAGTCACTTACCCAGAAGAAGCAGTTCAATCTGATCTTGAAGAGCTAGGCTTCAATATCACATCCATTTCCAGTATGCGCAATCAAGTCACAAAAAAGGCCCTCCCTTTGATCCTGGTGACAGTCCCAGGTGCACCTAAAGCCAAAGATCTTCTCGGATTAACTATCTTAACCTTCATTAAAATTAAAGTTGAGCAGTATATTAAACCAGTTACTCCCCCTCAATGCTACAACTGCCAAAGATTTCACCATGTGTCCGCGGTACCTGCCATGCCACACCACGTGTGTGAAATGTGGACAAACTCATCGCTCCACAGAATGGAAAAAAAACCAAAATCGCCAGCCACTTGTGCCAACTGCTCAAAAGACCACCCAGCAAATTATAAGGGCTGTCTGGAGTATAAAAAAGCAGCTCAACGGTATATTAAAAAGTTCAACAACGCCGCGTCTAAAAACCAAAGTGATAAAATCAAACTCCCCCAGATCAATATGACTAAAGCTATCGCAGCAACAGTTGGACCAAATTTTGAAAAATTATATAGTCAAGCAGTCAAACCTACTCATAAACCAACCAGTAATATCCCAACAACTAAAAGTAAACAAGCAGCCACGAAAAAAACAACAAATTGTACCGAAAATGATCGCAAAGCAAATTAACTCGCAGCAATCAGATGCAGACGAGTACGTACCGCTAAAAACTGCAACACACTCAGCGGATAATGTTAATACACAAAACACTAAAACTACCTTAGACTCATTAATAAACCCCTCACTCGCATTAACATCTAACATTATGTCGGGATCGCTAAGCCTTTCACAAGCAATCGAGAACACAGCCCAGATCATCAACAAAACATTAACACTTGCAATTGAAAATGGAAAATTATAATTCCGATGATACCTTAAAAATAATCTTTTGGAACTCATTAGGAATCTGCCGTACAAAACATGACCTCGCAGATTTTCTGTATAAAAATAACATCACAATCTGCCTTTCGAATGAAACACTAGTTTCACAATCTAAACCGTTTAAATTCCAAGGCTATAAAACATTAAAAAATAATAAAAATAGAGGCACAGCAATTCTAATAAGGAATAATGTTGAGCACCGTGAATACCCAGTCCCAGAATTACAAAACCTGGAGGCTACTGTAATTAAAATTGAAATTCGCGGTAAACCATATGCAATTGTATCTTTATACTAGTTACCATCTGTAAAGTTCATTAAAGCAGACTATACAAAAATAATTCAGATAGCCTCGTCAATGATAGCAGCCGGTGATCTTAACGTTAGTCTATGATAAACACTTAGATATCGCGGCACCAGATACGCACACCTTTTTTCCATTAAATACTAAACACAAATCAGACCTTATTGACATCGCAATATTAAAAAATAATCCTTTCGACTACGATACTTCTACAATAAATGAACTAGACTCTGACCATAGACCAGTCCTTATTAACTTAAAAACTCGACGAAAAAACAGACGCTAGACTCACACTAAAGAATCCGACAGAAATTGATGAAGCCATAATAAACTTCACATCCAATATACAAGCAGCAGTAGACCTCTCAGTCCCAAAAACCACACTTAAAAAGTACGATACACCCTTAACACCGGAAATTTTAGACCTCATTAAAACAAGAAACAAGCTCATACTCAAAAACATAATCAATCACCTTCGTAAAACAATAGACAACAAAATCTCAGCAAATTCTTGTAATAATTGGAACGACGTAGTTAAAAAATTCCAAATTAAAGATAACTCAATCTGGCGTATGACGAAAGCCCTCACTAAACCCCAAGCGACCATTCCTCCACTTAAAAAACCAGATCTCACTTTCGCACTTAATGACAGTGACAAGGCAAATCTTCTAGCAAACAACCATGAAACACACTTTTCCCCTCACGATTCCCCTTCAGATCCACCCCATATTACTATCTGTGAAAAGGAAGTTGGAGACTTCCTTAAAAGCCCTTATCAACAAAAAATTAGGCAAACAAACCCTAGGGAAATTTCCAAGTGTATCAAAACTACTAAGAGCAACAAGGCTCCAGGACCTGACTCTATCTCTAACTCCATTCTGAAAAAACTACCAGAATCATGCCTTATCGTTTTAGTCATTATCTTTAATGCCTGCTTTGACCACAATTACTTTCCAAATTCTTGGAAATAAGCTCACATCCTAGTCTTCGAAAAGGCAGGAAAAGACCCGTATCATCCCAATAGTTATCGACCCATTAGCTTATTAAACACAATGAGCAAAATTTTTGAAAAGATAATTATCATTAGGATAAATAAACACATCGAGAAAGACAGCAGCCTTAGACCAGACCAGTTTGGCTTCAGAAAAGAACATTCCACACAACACATGATATTTAAACTAGTAGAAAATGTTACCCATAATTTCAATTGGAAAAGAAACACAGGAGCTGTTTTCCTCGATGTGGAAAAAGCATTTGATAGCGTATGGCACATCGGGCTACTGAGGAAACTAATCAACTATAAATTTCGAAGTAAACTCATTCGCATATTGCACTCTCATCTCACTCACAGAAAATTTTCAGTAAAGATAAATGACACTCTTTCAGACAAAACGTTGCATTAAAGCGGGCATCCCCCAGGGCAGCATAATGGGACCAGCGCTCTTTATCCTTTACGTCAATGACATCCCAACAATCCCCAGAATTCTACTGGGTATATACGCGGATGATACGGTCCTATTTGTATCTTCATGGTGCGATAAAACAGTCCTAAGACTCCTCAATGAGGCACTTAAGATTGTCGAAGCATGGTGCAAATTATGGAGAAACAAAATTAACACAACTAAATGCGAAGCTTTACGTATTTTAGGCCAATCTGCTAGTTTATAATTAAGGAGCTTTCGTATTTTCCTTTGTATATCTAGTCTACTATCTAAAATAATTTTAACGGGATTGTGATCGGAGGAGAGGTTTTCTACAACATTTCACTCTATATTGCATTTTATGTTTTTTGCTAGACCTATGTCGACAATACTTGGTAACGCACCGCTGTAAGGATACAGTGTAAAATTATCAGGAGTTAGCAGTGTAAACAAATTTTTAACTGCGTAATTTTGTAAAATTTTCCCGTTTGAATTACCCCTGTGGCAACTGCACGCTATATTTTTGGCATTTAGATCGCCAAACATCAAAACTTTATTACTGCCTTTAAAAATCTTATTCAATTAATTTATATCTAATTTATTTTGTGGTGGATTATATACTGAGACAATTGTTATATTATTTAAGAGTCTGATAGCCACATTTTCAATGGATTTAGTATCACTTTCAATTTCTGTATATTTTATGTCCATTTGAATAAATATGAGAACCCCTCCTCCGGTTTTGCCATCTGTTCTATCTTTCCTATTAATATGATTATATTAATATGGCATGGCATATGTATCTCCGCCTTTGAAGTCAACCTAGTTTCGTTTATTAGCATGATATCAATTTTATGTGATTTAATCAAATCTCTAAATTCTGAGATATTGCTGCGAATTGCGTTTGCATTCCAATGCGCAATGTTAGTTAAGTTTGAATCTAGCCTAGTCACTTCCATCCTGAATTAATAATTTGGCGAATACCTATAGCCTATCGAGGTCGCTATTGCATAATAATAACTTGATAATAATTTGTTTCGCAGAAACATGCTGCGTCGTTTTGCTCTTGGAGGTTGTCCTGCTTCTTCGCCGGAATGTACTTGGCCGCTCCAGTGGTCGTAAGTACCTCTGTCCCACTTAGCTGCGCTCGAGGGGTTGTAAGCACCTTTGGGGTATTAGTCGAACGCCTTAACGGTGGAAAGTTGTAATGCGGCCTTGGAATAGGCAAATCTCTTTTTTGTCGCCTGTCGTGGTAACTAGACTTGGATCTCGTTAAGTCCACTTTTTCTAAATGCTTAATGTACACTTCGCATTTAGAAAAGTTTGCAGGATGATTTCCTAGGCAGTTAACGCACTGAACAGGATCGGTTCTTAGCTTTTTGCAATCTTTCGTTAGTTGTTCGCCGACACACTTCACACATTTCGGAACACTGTTGCAGTGTGAGGAACCACGACCGAATTTTTGGCACCTGTGGCACTGGGTGACACGTCTAGTGTTACGAAAGGTCTCTCAGTAAACCCTAACTGAGCACACGTATCCAATACTCCTCACTGTTTTAAGACTTACATCCGGGTTTACAGTAACGAGGAAACTTGGATGGTGTATTTTATTTGGTTTTTCAGTTTTATCGTCACCTTTTGATTTTCTTTTTTTCAAGAGTGCGACTTTTTTACACTTTACACCTTGAATAAATTTCGATGTTATTCATTATATCCATCAGCGGCAGATCTGGTAAGCCTTTGAGCACTAGGCTTTTGGTTTTTGTTCCTTGAACATGTGCGTAAAATATGGCACATTACCCATATCCAAAGTCTTACGTAAAATGTCGTGATCTTCTCGTGTGTCTACTCGAACTGAGAGTCCTTCATTAACTAGTATCACCCTGACATTTTTGATAGGTGTGGCATTTTTTATCTTTCGTATCTGTCTGCATCCTCTTCATCCGTCTCGATGTTATCGGTGGTTTTGGGAACCTTGTGGTATAGTTCGTCTTCGGTTGACAACGCTTCATAACGGTTTTGAAGAGGCACCGCTTCACTCTCCTTTTTGTGTCGTTTACTGTGCACCATGATGATGCACTAGGTCAATCCAATCACTTCAATCTAATCATTTCAAACAAGTCACGTTTCACAATCAGCTAAACCTTCACTCAGAAAGGAATCTTTCTCCAAGAAACGCGAGCGAAGCCAATCCAACGGCATCCAATCCAATCATTCGCACGAAAGGCGTTTTGTTTTGTTTTTAAAACCTTTTATTTGTTCAATTTTAAATATGATATAAGAGCTGTACATGAGTATTCTTATTGTTATTATTGCTTTACCTATTCCTACTAGGAACTTACCAGCTCAAATTAATGTTTTCTTTTTCTTTTGTAATTTATCTTTAATTTGTCGAACCAGACGCTAAATATATTTTTATTATCGGGAAAAATAAGTTTGAGCAAAACCCATGGCATGAAAGGCGTCCCACTGTGGATGACTTTGACGATGGACCACCTCTAAATATTGTTTAAATTTTTTTTACATAAATCTACCTTCTACAATCCCATACACGACTGTTATTTGTCTTTCAGTCCTAAGAATACCAAAAGTGTTTTTTTCTGGCCACCCTAATACACAGCAATTAGTTTTTGATTTATTTTAATTGTGCAGATATTCTTATGTAATAATATGTATTATTCTTATGATAAACAATGTCTTACGAGTTCTAAAATTGAAAAATTCAACCTTGTTTGCAGGGTCCTAAGAATTTTCGTGTTTTCTAAAGAAAATCTGTAGATAATTGCATTTTTCATTTTAAGCAACGTTATAATTAACTTAATTGACTATTTTCTTTTTAGAACATTTCGAGAGTATGTAAAAATTGTTACCAACACAATAATTAAGAATCAACGATAATTTATTTAATAAATGATATCCCTTAACGCTTAACCATTTCGCTTCCTATTACATTTATCACAAATCAAATATTTAAATTAATTTTCCCCCCAAAGTCCGCCTTAACCTGCCAACAACTGGGTGTCTTACCCTAACTTGAAATAATATCAACCCATGTGACTAGGCAAATTGAAAGTGCACAGCAAGCAAGTAAATCGAAATAATCCGCAGTATGAATACAAATATTACATGTTGACATTAAAGAATAAGTTCCTTCGTCAGAAAATTTGGTGGCACTTAAAAGGGCCGATTTATTTTGTTGAACGTTCCTTATGGAACTGTATGGCCTTCTTTTCAGTGTTCTTCGGTGGAAGGACAGCTGGATTTCTGACGGCGAGTTGCAAGTGACCAGTAGGGTGACCAGAAAAAAACACTTTTGGTTTTCTTAGGAGTGAAGGGCAACTAACGGTAGTTTATGCGATTGTAGAAGCCAGATTTTTTTTTATAATTTTAAACAATATTTAGAGGTGGCTCATCGTCTTTGAAGTTCTTATGTAATTAACATGGGCAAACTCAACTTTTTTTTCATTTAAGATTTTAACCACGAAGTTATCCACTTTTTACTTTGAACTTTTAATATGTTGTTCTTGAGGTTCTCAGAATCCACATAAAAACATTTTTTCATTGAAAAATTCATAAAAAACATTAATTACGGTTGCTTGAAAAGTGCCATTTTCACTGTTTTCAAAGCCTAATAACGGCCCTAATAATATATATCTTACACTGAAATTTTAACAATATTTTCCTCGAAGGTTGAAGATCATATTTTCTAAAAAAGCAGACTAGGAAAAATATAAATAAGCCTGCAATAATGAAAACAAATCTGAGTAAATTTTTGAAATTTGACAGGTCTACGACTTAAGCTGTTTAATTTTCGGGGCGGAGCGCTCATCAGCTCGGCCATAAA
>CAKNYM010052913.1:926685-937714 GCA_932195095.1 Andricus curvator
ATTACTTTAGTTAAAAATTAATTTCTTTGCTTAAAAATTTAACTATTGTGTGGAAAATTCGTTTTATTTTGGTTGAAAATGAATTTTTTAATACAAAATTCAACTATTTAATGTTTGGTTTAACATTTATCTCATTTACTTGAAAATTCAACTAATTGGCTGGGCATTTATGTTTTGTTGAAACTTGGTCTTTTGTGGTACAATATTAATCTTCGTGGCGACTAATTCAAAATTTTGGTTAAAAATTCTTTCGTTTAGTTTAAAATGTAAATTTTACGTTAAAATTTATTTAAAAATTCAAAATGTAGTTGATAATTCATGTATTTTGTTAAAAAATCATCTTTTTTAGTAGAAGATTAATCTTTTTGGTTTAAAATTTATTGCTTTCATTGATTCCCCTAAGCATCCCTTTTTCACCCTTACCACATAAATTCTCAAAAAATAATAATAATAACCACAGTAAATCTTTATCATGCGCAATTCAGGTTTCATATTGGCAGGGTAAATGAATACAAAACACCACGGTGGTCCTGAAGCAAGGAAAAGTGGATCCAAAATCGGCTAGCGCAGAAAGTTTCTATTGGGATCTGAAGTCTTGGGTGAGCTAGGGTCGTGAAACCAGGTAGCGTTTTTAAGTTGCATTTTAATTTGTGTTTAAAAACAATTTTACCATTGTTTTTACTAGTTTCAAAAAATTAGTGAATACAAAAAAAATGAAGATTCATCGGAAACTAAGTGTTTCAAATGGAATTTCCATCGTATTTAATGAAAAAACACATTTCCTATTAAAACTGTTTTTGTCAGGAAAACAATTATTTTACTATCATGTAAGTTTCAACACACGATAAGCTATAATGAACTTTAATTAATGCACAAAGCAAAAAAAAAACTGATTTAAAATATGCAAAACATGGATTATAGACGTTCAGAAATGAAATACGAATTCTAACCTAACTTTTAGGTTAGAATTTTTTAGATAGTGAATATTTAATGTATAAATTGATAAAAATTTATTTTAAGCTCATTTTTATGTTAAGATAAGTTAATTAAAGCTAATAATGTATTGAAACTTATATAACATACTAAAATAATTGTTTTTTTGACAAAAATAGTTTTAACATGAAACGTGTTTTTTCTGTGTATACGATGAAAATTCCACATGTAACGCTTAGTTTCCGATAACTCTTAATTACTTTCAATTACTATTCGCTTTAAACTATGCAAAGAAATGAAAAAATTGGTCTTAAGCACAAATTAAAATGCATCTTAAAAATTCTACCTGGTTTCGTAAGTTCACATGTTGGCCGCATTGAAAAAAATAGATGGCGTATTGCAGCGCAGCGGATCCCAATATGGTTTTGAGATTTAAAAAATGTAAAATAAAATTCCTAGCTGATCGGTTTCGCAAGTTATGGACGTTTTTGTTAATTCTTTAAACAAATTATTACTGTCTATAGATATCTTCTATATTAATACCAGATAGTTGCGGTTTTTTTCTGCATTTTTTAACTTTTATTCATTTTTCAATTAGAGTGAAGTAATAATTATTTCCAGTTAACAAAAACAATTGTTTAAACAATTTATTATTATTGTTAATAATATTCTTTCTGCTTAGGGGAGACCGGGGCGAGATGAGCATACGGGGTCAAACGAGACACTGCATTTTCTTTCAAAATATGTGATTTTTGATGCTGTTCTTTTCAGAAATAACAATAATGATTTTTAATTTCTCGGAAAAAGAAAAAAATTAAATAAAGTAGATGAAGTAAAAATAAAATTGATTAAAATTTCAAAACCTGAATCCTGTTATTCTATGACATCATAGAACGAAAAAAATTATTGAAAATAACAGATAATATTTTTAGACTAAAGTTTGTCGTGAAGTTTAGAACTTGAATGTACCAACGCATTTATACACAAATAATTAATGAAAACACGTAATATTGAAGTTTTAATCATATTTGTGATTTGGGGCGGAATGAGCCGGGTTCATGGGGTGAGATGAGACGCTCTTGTCATGCTTGTCATAACCTCGTTATGACATTATCGGCATTTTCGAAAACATATAAAGATTGAAAGGAGAGTTGCAATAGTGAAAACTTACAAAAGAAAAACGGAAATTCGTGGTTAGAAGAGTGTATGGCTGATATTGTAAATTCTGTTGTATAAAGAAATTCTAGTGGCAGAGCACCTACAATTGGGTTTGTTTATACATTTTATTTTTTGAGTTGTTTTTCCAGCATATTCAAAACGAAATTTTTATTTATATTGACAATGACAAGTTACAGAAGGCTTCTAAAATTTATATTTAATATAATTTCTTTAAATTTTTCAGAAACATCCCCATTTTTATGCAGGGCAAAATTATGTTTTTAAGGTGTGAATTTTATAAAAACAGTTTATCAATTGAAATAAGACTTAAAATAATCTTCTATGTGTACGAAAAGCACGAAAAATAATCATCTATTAACAAAAACTAATGAATACTTGAGGTGTCTCATCTCGCCCCAATATGTGTCTCGTCTCGCCCCAGAGCATGGGGCGAGATGAGACATGTGCACAAATTATAATTTTCATATTTTCATCGCAATTACTATTTTTGGAACACTTCGTCTTTTACGAAATTGATACATGAAGGTTCATAGAATGTATAGAACCACTTACATTTTTAAAAACTACTATAGATTTCAAATATTTCACTGAAAATTATAACTATGCTCATCTCGCCCCGGCCTCCCCTATTGGTAGAAAGTTGCGTTTTTTCTGAAATTTTTAACTATTTGTCTACTCTTCACTTGGAGTGACTTAATAATTATTTGAGTTGAGCAAAAATAATTATTCATAACAAAAAAAATACAAAAAAATATATAAATGAGGAAAAAATGGATCAGTTCACCACTACGCCCTCGTCGTTGATCCTGGGTCAAGCTAAAAGTGGTTTCTACAATCTTTTTTTGAAAATTATACTTTTAAAGCTAAAAATCATTCAATTTTTCAGTCGCAGATAATCTGTTTTTGAGATATGTTGCACAAACGGAAATACTGAAAAGTGGCAAGGAAAAGTGGACCCCAAATGGTTCAAAAATCGGCTAACGCAAAAAGTTTCTATATCGTTTGCAGATTAAAAAAATGGAAAATTGCAAATCCTAGTTGATTGGTTTCGCAAGTTATGGACGTTTTTGTATTTATACTATGCACCCTCATGTTAGCCGGTTTTGGATCCATTTTGGGACCACTTTTCCTTGCTTCAGGACAGCTTCAGGACCACCGTGCGTTCTCGAGGTACAATTTGCAACGGGTTTAGTAAATTTTCTAAGTTTGTGTAGAGTAGAGGCATGGATCAGTTTAATGGTAAGCATTGTGTGAAAAATAGATAGGGCTACTGTGACAGTGGCCTTCACACCGCTTAGCTTTCCCTGGTATTATAAATAAGAGTATATAAAACGGTAAGAAACTCATTAAATGCATGATTCGGATTATTTTATAAGCAAATACCACAATTTAACAGAAAAAAGGACTATCACCAGCGCAGTATTTTTTAATTCTGATAGTATGTCCACACTGAGAAACTTTAGGTTAGAAAAATTACTAAAACGGATAGCAAATGGGGGCAAAATGCTTAAATTTCGACATTTTAATACATAAATAATAAGTTATACTATTTTTATAAGAAGATTTCCTATTTGGTAATAGCAAGCCTTACTATTTTCTGTAGTAAAATCCGATGTAGGAAAAATTAGTAGAGAAATTAATAAATTGTACAAAAAGAATAAAAGTAATAAGTATTTTAAATAACATAATATACTAAATATGTAGAAGAAATTACTATTGTCTGTAGGAACACGATGTGTATTATGCACATTTTCTACTTTTTGTAACAAAGGTTAATACCAATTATTAAAATTGGTCCCAAATATTACTAACTGATTTAGCAGACGGTATCGAGCCTTGGACCGAGCGCAGCCGAGTGCATCCGACGTGTGTCGATCGCCGATCAACGGATTGGAGGTTAAGATTTTACTGTGGCGTAAAGAATTTTCAAAATGTTGTATTCCTGAAATATAAATATATGCTTTAAATTTACTTTTAATTGTGTTTTTTGTTATAAAAATAGTTAAATTTATAATAAATATTCTACCTACATTTCATTTACATTTAAAATAATTTAATTTTGAAGATTTACAATTTAGAATTACTTTTAGGTAGCGAAAATGACATTTAATTTATGTTTCAATTTAAAATCCGCAAAAAAACGTAATTTACAAAAAAAATTTACTTATTTTAATTACATTAAAAATTGTGTTGTTTAAAATTATAAAAATATCATCAATATTAATCAATTAAGGATTAAATGAATTAGAACCAATAAACTTTCTATCATTTAGGTCATATGGAAGTTTTCATTCTGAGTCTCAAAATGTCTTATAGGTGGATGGATCATCCCCCGACTGCTGTCCGGAGACGCGTGTTCGATTCCCGCCAGCTTCGTTTTCTTCTAACCCGATTTTTCTGTTTCAGCTTTATAATATAATACTATCTTTTAAGAATATATACATATATGTAATTTCTAATGTTGTCAATTCTTAATTTAAATAAATGTGAATTATGCGTTAAATGTAGAATATGTGTGTAGGTAGGCTTGTGTGAAAGTTAGCAACACGTGTTTATATTTTTTACTATTCTCACTGTAGCATATTTTGCTAACCAGTTAGTAATTCGGTGCGCACGGTCCCTGCGCATCATTTTACTACAGTACTTTGTAAATACTGTTATCCTCTACAGATATTAATCCAACAAATTTACTATTGTCTCCTATCAAAATTAGTAAATGGCAGTAGTGCAGACTTGCAGTTTTACTACAGAGGTTAATAAATACTTCAAATGTCTTTTACAATAAATGCAATAGTTTTAACTTTTATTCCAATATATTTTATAATTCTTTAAGTAGCTACGAGTTACTATTGAGGTTAGTAAATATTATTAAAATTTGCTTTTTGCCCCTCATTGCAAAGTTCAGATAGTAAAATCTAGTGTGATTTTTAACAAGAAATACAAACAAGGGTTTCTCAGTGCAAGTTTAATTTCTGGTTAAAGTCCTATAATAACCATGCAATTGTTGCAAAGATTGAGTATCGTTTATGCATTTAGTTTGAATCCATTGAAGTTGTACAATATTTATATATAATACCTAACAAATTGGACGGATAATAAATGATCCACCATTTGGTCCATATATAATTATTTTCGTAGAATCAAATGGCGTAATCAGTTTTTCTGTCCTACATCCTATATACGTGATACACGGAAACTGCCAGCTTTACAATACGAGCGGGCGGCCGTATACGAATTGAGCTTTCGATCCTGCGTGCATACTTACAACATTCACTAGATCTAGAGATCAGAGAATCCGAAAAGCAGTTCTCCGCAAAAATAACCTCTGTAGACTTAAGTTATTCTTGCAGAGAATGGCTCGATTACCAATTTATGACCTCGCAAAAACATGCATGTGAAATTGGCCCCCCACTTTCAAAATTTCGAATTTTTTTTCAGAGTTCTGACATCCTTTTGAATAGTTCTACAGTTCCTGATAACTTTGAGAAATAATAACGGCGTATAAATACTATAAAAATGGATCTTTCAAAATTGCGGGCTAAGTTCACGTTCCCCCGCACTTGTCGAAAAATGAACTTTTTTTTAGAGTTCTGTGCAGATTTAGCATAGTTCTAGGGTTCCTGATACTTATTGAAAATAGGTCCCAAAAATTAGACCAAAAAAAAATTTAAAAAAATAGAGCCAGCCCACCACTTTAAAAAAAAATCCACTTTTTCTTTAGGACTTTGGTGGAGTTTACACTGCCGGCGCCGGCAAGATTGCTGGTTGTCGTCTGTTTTTCGCGAAGAGCGAAATACGAAATAAAAGCGAAATAAAAAAAAAAAGCGAAAAGCGAAAATTACGAAAATTGCTCATAATAAGAATGAAAAATTATCGATTTTATTACTTGATTGAAAAGATTTTGAAACATAAAAAATATCAAGAAAAGCTTATGATAAAAAATTATTTTTTACGAAAATATTTTTAAAAATGAAGCTTCGTCCCATGTGTCTAGGGATATTGTTTGACCCTCGGTATCGGTCATCTTGATAGTTGACGTCACAGCCTGAAACACTTAATTTTAATTTTGAATCACGCGTGGCAAATAATCGATATTTCGTTTAAATTACATGAATTATTGTGTACAATACATATAAAACATTATTTCTGTGACCAGTCACAGGCATGCCTACCCACCCCCACGAGCCGTTGGAAAGGGGTAGGGATTCGACCAACATTATTTCTGTGACCAATTACAGAGGTGCCTTTCCGCCCCTCACGAGACGTTGGAAAGGGTAAGGGGTTTGACCAACATTATTTCTGTGACCAATTACAGAGGTGCCTTCCCGCCCCTCACGAAACGTTGGAAAGGGCAAGGGGTTTGACCAACATTATTTCTGTGACCAGACACAGGGGTGCCTTGCCGCCCCTACAAGACATTCGAAAGGGCTAGGTTTTGACCAACATTATTTCTGTGACTAGTCACAGGGGTGCTTTGCCGCCCCCAAGAGACGTTGGAAAGGGGTAGGGGTTTGACCAACATTATTTCTGTGACCAGACACAGGGGTGCCTTGCCGCCCCTACAAGACATTGGAAAGGGCTAGGGTTTTGACCAACATTATTTCTGTGACTAGTCACAGGGGTGCTTCGCCGCCCCCAAGAGACGTTGGAAAGGGGTAGGGGTTTGATCAACATTATTTCTGTGACCAATCACAAGGGTACCTTCCAGCCCCTACGAGACGCTGGAAAGGGGTAGGGATTTTACCAACATTATTTCTGTGACCAATACAAAGGAGCCTTCCCGCCCCTCACGAGACGTTGGAAAGGGCAAGGGGTTTGACCAACATTATTTCTGTAACCAGTCACAGTGGTGTCTTCCCGCCCCCCACTAGACGTTGGAAAGGGGTAGGGATTTGACCAACATTATTTCTGTGACCAATTACAGAGGTGCCTTCCCGCCCCTCACGAGACGCTGGAAAGGGCAAGGGGTTTGACCAACATTATTTCTGTCCTTGCCGCCCTTACAAGACATTGGAAAGGGGTAGGGGTTTGACCAACATTGTTTCTGTGACCAGTCACAGGGGTGCTTTGCCGCCCCCACGAGACGTTGGAAATGGGTAGGGATTTTACCAACATTATTTCTGTGACCAATTACAGGGGTGCCTTCCCGCCCCTACAAGACGCTGGAAAGAGGTCAGGATTTGACCAACATTATTTCTGTGACCAATTACAGAGGTGCTTTTTCGCCCCCAACGAAATGTTGGCATGTATGCTTTAAATCTGCTTTTTACCGGTACCGATAGTGTTTACACTTCTCAAAAAAACGTAATTTTTTCAAATTTTAACATTGAAAATTATATTTGCAGGTATTTTCATGTTCATGTTCGTAATCAACGCATCGAAATACATCAGTATACTAGGTTTTAAAAAATGTTGTAAGCATAACATTTTTCTTTTTAAAAACCTGTTTTTTTTTTAAGTTTTGGCCTTGAAATTTGTTTTTTTGTTGTTGCAATTTCCATGGCCATATTCGTAATCAGTGCATAAAAATACATCGCTATACGCTTTCGGGAATTTCACACTCTGAAGGAAAAAAACAGCCGGCAACCAACAATCTTGCCGGCGCCGGCAAGGTTGTTAAATGTTAGAGTTCTACAACAAAATAATTTCGTAAAACTTGAAAACTCGAAAGTTACACAATTTTGAAATTCCCAAAATTTCATAGAAATTTTGCGAAAGAGTTCCAGGAGTTCTGGTAGCCCCCTGAAACTCCTGTAATTCTCCAAATTTGAATTTCAAAATTTTTGGGTACGTTTGAAGTGTTGTAGATTTTTGGATTTTGAGTTTATAGAAAAATGTTATTAGACTTTTTTTTCGAACTATTCAGGGGGCTACCAGAACTCTGACCTGAACTCCTGTAATTCTCAAAATTTGAATTTCAAAATTTTTGCGTATGTTTAAACTTTAAAGTGTTGTAGGTTTTTGGATTTTGAGTTTATCGAAAAATTTTATTAGACTTTTTGTTAGAACTATTTCGGGAGACTGCTTATTCAGATATTCCAAAATAAAGTACAAATTTTATTTTTCATGATTACTTCAATATTTGTACTTTATTGTGTATTAATTTTCATTCTCAGTTACCCTACAAAATGTATCATTTCAATAAATTTATATTATCTCAAGTCATAATATGCATTGATATTGAAACAAATGTATTTTTATTGTCTTGTTTTTATCATTTAAAAAAATGCGCATCCTATTAAAAAAAACAATTTTGTTAATTAACATTTTATTGCACCTTGTGTCGTTTTTCCAAAAAATTAATTTGTGTATTTTCAATGTTATCCTTTACGATTTGAATAAAAATGCGCATCCTACCACAAAATAATTAGCAAAAATTTGTAGATCTTTTTGGAGCGAACAACTTTTGTCTATTAGTTTTTTTTCGTACCTTGTGTCGTTTTTCTGCAATTTGTTAAAAAAAAATTTAACTTTATTTTTTACGATTGAAACAAAAACTACGCGTTCCATCAAAAAATGATTAATAACAAATTTATAGATCTTTTTGAGTGAACAACTTTTGTCTATCAATTATTTTTTCGTACCTTGCATCGTTTTTCCCAATACTTAATTTTTTTTATTTTTAATGTTATTTTTCACGATTAAAATAAAAACTATGTATCCTATCAACAAAAGATTAATAACAAATTTGTACATCTTCTTTGGGTGAACAAATTCTGTTTATTTGCTTTCTTCTTAGCTTGTGTCGCTTGTCCAATTAAAAAAAAATGTAATGTTATTTTTTACGAATAAAACAAAAACTACGCGTCCTATTAAAAAGTGACAAATGAAAAATTTGTAGATCTTTTTTGGGTGGACAATTTTTATCTATTCATATTTTTTCACAGCTTCTGTCGTTTACCTAAAAAATTTTATTTTATATTTTATTTTTTACGAATAAAACAAAAACTACGCGTCCTATTAAAAAGTGATAAATGAAAAAATTGTAGATCTTTTTTGGGTGCACAATTTTTGTCTCGTTATCTTTTTTCGTATCTTGCATAGTTTGGCCGAAAAATGAAATTTTTTATTTTTCATTCTTTTTTGTGCGATCAAAATTTGTATTTTCGATTCTCCAAGAAAATTCGAAAAGTTGTTATAATAATCTTGAAGGGCTTTCAAAAATTAATGTCTTTATTCTCTTGACTTTTTTGCATAGCTCTGATAATTTTTTTTATCGAAGTAGATAGGCAAGGGCGCTTCTAGCCTGATTAGGATTAGTGCGTGTCTCCGTGTGAGGCTGGCATGGAGACCGTTCTGCAAAGCTTCTAGAACATTCTCGAAAGTCATGATAACGTCACAGAATAATATTGCGCAATTGTAAGAGCTGAATTCATGTAAACACGTTAAAGGTTATTACGAGAAAAACAAGGATTATTTATTGCTTTCTTATAGATAAAGCATTCATTTAGTGCGCAAATATGCAGGCATATATATATGTGATATGACATCCTGTTTTGGCTAACGGATCAGGTTGCATCCGATAGCTACTGCAGTTTAAGAATTGTAAGAGCCGAATTCATGTAAGCACGTTCAAGGTTATTACGAGAAAAACAAGGATGATTTATTGCTTTCTTATAGACAAAACATTCATTCAGTTCACAAAAGATGCGGGCGTAGAGCTGAATTCATGTAAACAGGCTCAAGGTTATAACGAGAAGAGCAAGGATGATTGATTGCTTTCTGGAAAGAATTTCTTTCGTCAACAACTTCAAGGTTAGTGTATTGACACATTACATTTCGCGTTGCAAATATATATATTCCGAACGTGTCGATTATAATGTAGAACGTTCTGTAAACACGTTCAAGGTTATAACGAGAAAAACAAGGATGATCTATTGCTTCCTGATAGATAAAACATTCATTTAATGCAGAAAAATATTCTGGAATATTCTTGATGGCGTCAACAAATTATACTGCGCAATTTCTGAAAAGAATTTCATAAAGCGACCAATATGCTGGCCGTTCCTACACTGCTCTGCACGTTTGGTGCAGTAAAGTGGAACATCGATGAGTTGAAGCAACTTGACCGAAGCACACGCAAGATGATGACAATCCATCGAAGTCATCATCCTAGATCTTCCGTACCTCGAATATACCTCCCTCGAGATAAAGGGAGTAGAGGCTTGCTGAGCTTCGAGTGTCTTCATCGCAGAACGGTTCTGGCTACAGCCTGCTCAGTTCTAAATAGCACAGATTTTTTTATGCGACTAGTACATCAATATGAAGTCGTCAATGCTGCGGCGTTTCTATATCGTGCCGCAGATAGGGCCGCAGAGGAGCTTGGCCTCCCATTTGAATCCAGCGACACTACACATGGCCTAGCATCACTAACACCTTTGGTGCTCAAAAGTCGTGTACAGGAAGCAGAACATACGTTTCTACTAAGAGAACATGCTGACAAGCCCCTTCATGGTAAATTCTACGGCATTATACGTAGAGAAGAGCTCTCGATGGGTCTATCCAACATGTTTCTCAAGTCTGCTGGATTAAAATCGGAGACTGAGGGATTTCTGTATGCCTGTCAAGATGGCGTTATAGACACCTTAGTTTACCGCGAGCGCATAATGAATATACCTGTAGGCGATACCAACTGCCGAGCGTGCAAGCAAGAGCCAGAAACACTTGGACATGTTCTCAGTGGATGCTTAAAATATGCACGATACGGGTACATAGAGAGACACAATTCGGCTCTAAAAGTGTTATATTACCATCTGAGGCACTTCTACGGTGTTGATCTATTGCCCGTCTTGCCATAAGCCCAGGGGGAACTCGAGTCCGTTGTGGAGAATGATCAGTGTAAGATCTACTGGAATTTCTCATTCTCGACCACTCAACGTATCAGTGCTACGAAGCCTGATATTGTCCTCCAAGATCT
>CAKNYM010052914.1:0-19165 GCA_932195095.1 Andricus curvator
AAAAATCGATAAATATCTCACATATTTTCCTTGTTGAATATTCTAGGAAATAAAAATATCACTACGACAAAAAAGGA
Organism: Andricus curvator; assembly: GCA_932195095.1. Taxonomy (NCBI): domain Eukaryota; kingdom Metazoa; phylum Arthropoda; class Insecta; order Hymenoptera; family Cynipidae; genus Andricus; species Andricus curvator. The sequence goes on from CAKNYM010052914.1 coordinate 78, forward strand.
TAACATATAATCACCATTAACAGGTTTACACTGTTTCCTGGTTGTTAAATCCAGGGGCCTCACTGTAACCTCGTTTTCGTCTTTTTCGGAGCCTTGAGGAGACTTTGTAGCTGACTTTGGAGTATTCTCTTTAGACGGACATTTTTTTTTTCCTGTTGAAATAAGTGAAAAAAACATTATTCAATCCATAAAAAAATATTAATAATCGAATTTGGCGTATCTAGGAGGGCTGCTACACAGCTACAAAAGCAGAGTTTCAAAATTCGAAATTAAAGGCTAATGCAAAATAATTTTAAATTAAAAATCATGAAGTGAATGAAATAATATAGAAATTTAATTAGTAAAAGTTTAAAAATAACTATGATTCACAATTTAGCAAATATGAATATTTCTCTGTAATCAATCCGCAAAAAAGTATCTGGGTACGTCTGTTGGCATGTTCGCTATCATGTGTCAAGTTTTTTAGGGAAAATCTCAATTATTCCTAGGAAAAAAGCCACTAGGTTTCTTCAGCTTTTACCCTATATAAAAAACGATCACATGCCCTGAAGTAAAACGAAGATATTTGATTCGATGAGAAATTGGGAATAAATAGATTGATCATCAACAAATAAATTGAATCGGCTGAAAGAATAATGCAAACCCAAAAATTCCGACTAAATGTGACAGAATCTCTGCTTATACTGTAATTGTATAAAAAAAATTTATCATACACTTATACTCACGAGGAAAATGACATTCGCTGGATCCAATAGTTGCCTTGAAAATCTGTTTCCCTTCCTCCTTTTTTTTCTTTCTCAGGCGTTTTTGTGGTCGTTTCTCTGATTCGCCAGAAGAAAAAGAGGAATCCGTTGAGCTCGCAGAAAAGGAAGATGAGGAGCTTGAGGACCTCGAGGACCTCTTGCGCATCTCACTGGTATATTCTTCCATGTCAAATAATGGTCGCACATTTGACATCGCAAGTTTCGTATTTTCAGAAATTTTTGGTTTTTTACTCTTAATTCTTCGTACCACCCCGGCAGCTTTTTCTTCAGGCGGCACTTCGGCATCAGTTGTGAATGCGTACATACGCGATTCAAGCTTTTTCAGTCGACACTCAGCTTCGGCATAAGTTTCTGTGAAGAAAATTGAACTTATTCACAGTAAAACTTCAAATAAAGAAGGTATAGGGTCAAAATGTCTCAACTCTGCCACTTCGAAATGAACAGTTCTATTTTCAATTGATTTCACGAGTTTTACATTCATTTTTATATAAAAATAACTCCCCGTAAGATATGTAGACAAAAACTTATTTTTCAAGAAAACGAAGTTTTAGGGGAGATAATTTGATATCGAAACGAATCAAAAACTGTATGATATTATTGAAAATAGAACTATCGGTATTAAAGTGTTAAACTTGAGATATTTTGACCTTATAGTAAAAGTTGCAAATAAATGTGTATTTATATAAATGTATAGTATACGTACTTGCATGACCTAAAACTTTCACGGAAAATAACGGCCAGTCCTCTGGAGCTGGAGACGAGTTGAAAACTAGCTCATATAATAAGACTCTGTTTTCTTCGGTCAAAGGACCGTCGATAAATTTTGACTTTAAACGTCCTTTTTCAAAACTGAGCCAATTTGTAGGAACAATATCCACATTTCTAACTGAAGGTTGTGGCCCAGGTTTAATAAATTCCACTAATTGAAAATCGTAGTTTTCCTCGTCTGAAGACATCTTGAAGTAATTGCACAATGAAAAATATTAAATAAACTCGCGTCGCGTCGCGTCGGCTGTACGTAATACACTCCAATCTACCATTTTGTGGAGCTCATGTCGCTTGTGGTCACGTGACCAGTGCTTCACGCCGCGCATGTGCGACAAAGCGCGCGTTTGCTTAAAATCGTAAGAAATATTTGTGTTAGTATATTATTGATAAATTTCATTACAAATTTGTTCTACTTTTAAAATAATTAAATTTCTGAAAATGTAAAGCTTTTTTTATATTTCTCTGCATGATTATTTGAAATATTAGTTTCAATTTTAAGCTTAGTGTAACTTAAAGATACTTAAAAATTGTGTTGTGCAACAAAAACTAGAATACAAATCGTTTGATGAAATTTTCGAATTTTATTACAAGAAAGAAATAAGGAGCATACATTATTTCCAGACAATCCTAAAAATATATATGTTTGAACAATGCATATATCACGATTTTATTCTATAAACTAGATATATTACAGGTCTTGTAGAAAATAATATTTTTATCGCATGCTTCACTCATAAATCTTTCACATCTACTCATGGTGCAGAAGAGGAATCACGAACACTCTTTTTTCCTCATTTTGTCTTACAGACGTTGATAATTTAACTAATTTATTAGAAATACTATTTATCGAAAAATCATGCATTACATCAGATGGTCTACTTTCAACTTCCCACATTTTTAAGTAACTAGAATCAGTTGGGTATTTATAAAGTGGTTTTTTCTTTTTCCATTGTCTACCTTGTATTCTAATACCTTCAGGAGTTTCCGAGAAAGTTTCCACAGTCACAATACTGTCATCTTGTAAGATTACCGCATTATTTGGACATGAAGTGGAGATTCGAAATCCTTTATATTTAACTTGTGTTATGAACCCCTGTTTTCTTTTGAGTACCTCCAAAATTGTTGGCACTGTTGCTTTGTCTTTGTTAAAAAACTTGCTTTCAAAAAGTCGACGGCATAACTGTGCAAGAATTCGGTTAGGACTTCGAATTAACTTTTTTAATTTTCCTAAATAGTTTTCAAAAGGAAATGCAGTAATTCTTGTTAAACTGCACCCCATGGACACTACGTCATCACCTAAATGAATTAAATTGTGCGCATTCATAAGTAATGATTTAATTCCATAAAAATCTGCAAGAGAAACAAAAAAAACTCTCAAATATTCTTTCGCTTGACGTGCATGCCTGATACATAAATTATCTGAACATAATATTCTGCACGCTGTGAAAAATAAGAGAAAATGATTGTAAACATTTTTTGACAAGATATTTTTCAGCGCAACGGGACCGCAGTAAAGCGCAAAAAACCTCAATTCTACGACCTTCCACTTTCAAAAAAATTTACTGATCTTGTTTTCCGTTGGAACTCATATGGAATTTGTGAGTAAAAATCTTGCAGCCGTCTAGAAAGTTCCGCCCTTTCTCTGAACCCCAACTTACAATTCAAATTTCCCGTTAACCAGTATTCCAGAAGTTTTTTCATTGTTCCTGCGCAACAAAGGTGCATAAAGTCAAGTATAAACATTAAAATCATATTTACGTGCGGAAGTATTCGTAGGAAAGGTGAAGGCCCATGGTGGTGTTCAGGTTGCTCGTTACTTCTGAATGAATCATCAGTTCTTCTTTCAGCTTCACAGGAGGGATACACAGTGGTGTGATCTACTGATTGACCCTTGATAGTGCATCTCTCGCATGCATAAAATCCAGTGTGCCCCGCAGTCTGTTTTAAAAATGCTCTGGCAGGCGTATCGCATATTACACACTTCAATCGAACATCGAAGTGCCTTTCTACAATAACAAATCCATCCCTTTGGAGCCGGTTCAACTCTTCTATGAAATCATTCATAAAAGTTTCAGGATCCCTAGGTTTTGTTGTCCCACAGAATATTGCGATTGGGAAAACCTCATAAACGTCAGGATTAAAGTGGACTTTACCTAAAACTGTCCATAAATCAACGGATGACGAAGTGAATGGTTGAAAGCCATCAACATTAATTTGAATTTCAATTAAATTCTGCCGGTGAATATCGGGATTTACACAGTTACGTAAACCAGCTTCGATACCAAAATAAACAAATTCTCCCATCACTCCATTCTGATCTTCCATTGGAATGATAGTATACCTAGCATCCGTTGTCCGGAGGAATGTTTTTGATGACTTTGGTAAGGAAGGTAGCAATCTCTCTCGCAAAATACTCAATAGTTCATCCAGATGAGTTTGAGGTATTTTTTGACTCCACTCACGCAACTTCAGAATTTCTGGTGGTTCATTTTGCGGTGCTGCTGCATTCTCAGCCGCAACTTCTTCCTCTTCTTCATCCTCCAGTATTTCGTCTTCTTCATCCTCCACTATTTCGTCTTCTTCATCCTCCAGTATTTCGTCTTCTTCATCTGTGTGAATAGCTTGCATAATACCATTTAATATGAGGTCTTCTTCAATCCGCAGGTCATTTTCTTCAATCTGAACATGATGGTCTTCCAAGTGTAGATGTTGATCCATTTGTCTGTCTCCTATAGAGTTTACATCGATATCGTTCAACGGCATCAAATCTTCACTGTCATCTAAAATTATGAAATTATTCAAATAAATAATTATACTATTTAAATTATTTTAAGAGGACCCACAGACATTACTCGAATATTTCTATGACCTTTTTGTTATTAAAAGTGTGCTAGTGCAACCTGATATGGAAATTTGCATCATTGAATATTGAAAATTTTTCAATTCTCTTCTTTATTTTTTGATTTCAAATCGTTTTACATCAATGAAAAATAAGTCTCATTCTTTCAACAGAAGGATCGAATTTAAAACGTAACCTCTAATAGAATGAAAATTTAATTTTTGTTTTCAGCATTAGAAGACACCCCAAAAGTATAAAATTCATAGAATCTTATAATATTGTGCATACTAATATATAGATTTATCATTAAGTACTTAATTTATGAAAATTATATATATAACAGAGAAACTAAAAGTAAAAGAGAAATAATTTTTCATACCTATATGAGAGGAAATTAATCTTGACGACGCGACGTACGATAAATAATTTGATAAATAGTCAACGATAACAGCAAAAAGTAATAAATTAAAAGGGATTCAAAATTTTATATAACATATGCTTGCTTTGAAGTAGTCAGAAGTAGTAAAACAAATGTTGATCGAATTCTACTCAAGAGTCAATTCCTATTCCTATTAAAGGAATAATCTAAAAGTACGAGTTGCCAACTCAAAAGTTAACTATCCTCATTTGTAACCTTGTTACACGATTATTAATCAAACAGCATAACTACAGATATGTCCCCTACAACTTACTATTTTTAAATGTTTTACGTTTTTATTATTTGAAGTTACGCAGTTGTAGTTCTAAACGATATTATTTTTATCCTAACCTCAAAGCTTGTTATCAAAGAAAAATGTGGTATATTTAGAATGGTACAAATTCTTGTAAGGGTTAATATTATTCATTAAGTATCAAAGCACCGATTGTAACTTGTATAATTAATTCAGTTTTTAATCATTATTACTAACCTGATGAAAATTCGAACAAATCGTCTCTTGCCGAACACGAAGTAAGTTCATGGAGGGTTTTCTGTCTCGTCCTGTATTTTTTACTTCTGCTGCACTCGAGTTTTCTTTTTCCATCCATTTTTTATGATTTAATTATTTCACAGAAAACTTGGAATGTAAAAAAAGTTACATCCGTGCAAGTGTCAAGTATGACGTTCACATTTTTTTCTCATGCCTTATGAAGTACGGAGAATATCACTGTCCACTGATCAACTTCGACCTAATCGAAATCGAGTTCCAACGACCAACTTCATTTTGCACTTACAGCTGTCTGGTTTTACCTTTCGAGGGCTTCGCAAGGTCCCCACGAGAAAAAAACTTACATTCTGGAAATCGTTCAACAAATACTTTGTTCTAAATAAATCCCCATTTCGCGTTTTATTTGAGACATATTTTGGTAACTTGAGCGTATACAAATAATTTCAAACACGTACAACACAACACTAACCTGTCGAGGGCCAGTCGAGGGAACAACTAGATTTCCTATCTAGATAATCTAGCTGCGACCTCGTAAGAACCAACATTTAGTTTAGGCATAAAGAGGCAATTTCTACCCGGGAAAGGTTAGAGCTTTATGTAATAACTCAACGTTATTTTTCATTTTCATCCTTTTTATCAGATACTTAATATGCTATCTTGTTGCAGGACAGTCCCTCTTCGATGAGCACGCCACGTGTCAGGTGTTCGCGGAAGGCGACATAATATTGGAACCGAGGACCGTATTAGAAGGATTTTTATGCTGCTTCCTGGCATTTTATACCTACGGATATAAATACGGAGAGGGAAGCAGCAGAACTTTAGAGCTAATCCAACGGTGAGTTCATTCAAACTCAGCAAATTTTGATTTGTTCAATTTGTTTTTTTAAAGATTTTTTTCAATGTTAAGAATTGTTATCTATTTCAGTAATATAAGTGTAATATAAAATAATCAAGTGGATGGTTTCTGACCTACTTAAGACAAATGAGGAAAAATTTGTTGCAATCATTTCAGCGTCCAGTTTAAAGAAATATGTGAGAGAATCATAATCTTACTCTCTTTATCGATGTTCAGATTAGTAGCATTTTGCTCGAATTTCATTATTTTTGAAGATTAGCAAGGTTCATCATTCGTAAATAATGTAAACCTTCAATTATTAAACTGTTATAAAGTAATAAAAATCAGTGCATTTTATGAGAGGAGTCAAAACTTGCATTTAGCTCCATTTTGATACACTTCGAATCTGAACGTCGATAAAGACAGAGTAAGATTATGATTCTCTTACATATTGTGTAAAAAAGGACTCTGAAATGATTGCAAGACATTTTGACTGTCTTGATAAGGAGGGCGTATGGACACTCGGACCTTCGACTAATGCAGGGTGTCTAAGGTACCTGGGAAACCTGGAATTGTCAGGGAATTTTTATATACCTGGAAAAACCTGGAAATGTCAGGGAAGTTTTTTAAAAGTCAGGGAACTTTTTTGAGAGCCTGCTTAATTTGTTGCAAATTAAAATTGAATAACAATGATTCTTCATTCGTAAAAATAGCTTTATATTACTGTATTAGCCTTTTCTATTTTTAGATGAACATTGATCATTCTTAGTCTAAAATTCAAGTATTTGGTGGAAAGGTTATGTGTTTTGGTTGAAAATTGATCTCTTTGCTTGAAAAGTCAACAGTTTGTTTGCAAATTTTTTCTCTCTCTTGAGTGAAAAATCTTTCCTAATGAAAAATTCAGCTCTTCTTAAAAAATCGTCTTTTTTGGTTAAATTCAACTGTTTTTGATGAAATTTTGAAATTTTTTTTGTCCCTTTTGGGTGATATATCAATTACTACAATTGTTGTTCAGAATTTATCTTTTTTGGTATGAGAATTTCATTACTGTGTTTAAAGTTAAAATCATTTCTTGAAAATGAACTTTTTTTGTCGAAGATTCAAAATTTTTATTAGAAATTCATTTCTTGGGTCAAAAAGTGAGCTATTTGGTGGAAATTCGGTTCTTTTGGTTTAAGATTATTAATTAAACTGAGAATGTAACATTAGCTTTTTTAACTCAAAATTAAAATATTCAATTTTTGGTTGAAAACTTATCCTTTTTAGTTGAAAATTCATCTTTTTTCGTAAAAAATAAATCTGCCTCGTTGAAAATTAATGTTTTGGGTTGAAAATTCAATTGTTTCAATGAAATATTCATCACTTGAGTTAAAAATTCATCTGTCTTGTATAAAATCGAACTATTCCAATTCAAAATTCATCTCTTCGTTTGAAAATGTAACTATTTGTTTGAAAATTAATTTTTTCTATTGAAAATTATTTTTTTCAACTGAAAATGTTTCTATTCGAATGGAATATTTCATAATTTCAGTTGAAAATTGATCACTTTGGTTGCAAATGTGTTTTTTGGTTATCGAAAATTAATAATATTCACCTGAAAATTTAACTTACATTTTTGGACAATTTAATTACTTGGTTGAAAGTTGAACTCGTTTGTTAAAAATTATTACATTTTAGTTAAAGAATTGTCATATTAATTGAAAATTCATCTCTTTCCTTGAAAAATGAGTTACTTTGTTGAAAATTCTGTTCTTCTGTGACTGAAAATTACTTTTTTTTTTTAAACTGAAAATGTAACTATTCCAGTTGGATATTCCATCATTTTCGTTAAAAATTCATCTCTTCCGTTGAATATTATTTTTTCAACTAAAAATTGGACTATTCAATTTCTTGTTAAAAAATTATCTTTTTCATTCGAAAATTCGTATTTTTTTTGGTATAAATTAATCTTCTTGGTTGAAAATTCATATTTTTGCTTGAAAATTGAATTATTCTAGTTAAAGATTATGATTTTATTTAAAAATGAATCTTGTTAGTTTAAAATTAAACTATTCCATTCCAAGATTCAACATTTCAATTGAAAATTCATCATTTCAGTTAAAAGAATCATTTCTTTGGTAGAATATTATTTTTTTGAAACTGAAAATTTAATTATTTACTATTTTGGTTGGCATATTGTCTTTTTTAATTGAAAAATCGTATTTTTCGGTAGAAATTAATCTTCTTGGTTCAAAATAAGATTTTTGGTTAAAACTTAACTATTCCTACTTGGTTGAAAGTTCAACTCTTTTTTTAAATTCATTCATCTCTTTGAGTTCAAAATTCAACTTCTTGGTGGAAAATTGATCTTTTTTAGTTGGAGATTTAACTATTTTGGTACTATGAAAAATTATATCTGGAAAAAATTTGAAATACCTGCTTTTATTTGGCGGAAGTAGGTCAGAAAACATCACATTGATTATTTCATATTGAAAAATTTGCAAAGTAATCATTTCTGTTGTTTAATTTTTGCAGGGTATTCCAAAAAATCAGCCCTGAGGGGGGCCACAAGAGAGGGAGGAATAAAAGGAACCTCCATACCGTAAATCCTCAAGTGCTAAAATTGATAGACCGCATAGGAGTGGAAGCTGAGTTTATTTCTGAAAATTGAATTTTTGTAAATTGATATATTTTTATAGAAGCTCTATATCCTGTTTTATATAATATTCTACTTCGAATTTTGTTTCACCTATATATCATAATTCTGTGTCATATAATTCTATATCCTGTTTTATAAATCACCAACCAATTGAGACTCTCGGTTTCCTTTCTCTGTCCTCACCTCCCCCCCCCCCCACACACACACAGTAACAGAAGTATTGGTGGGACTGACGTTACAGATAGACCATCCACCGTACGACGAATAATCACTTAACTTGGACATGATTTCGGCTCGCAAAACAAATTTCGCGCATAAAGATGATAGTTGGGTGTACAATCTAAACACGAATAATACAAACAATAAAGTAGCCTCGGAATGGACTGAAACTTGGATTGACGAAATGCATACACTCGGTAAACGTAAAGGTCGAGTTTTAGGCGATGAATGGAGACTGGGTGTCTGGAATGCTAGAGGAGTGAATGACCTTAAAGTAAGAGAAGTACGAGAAACTATGCATACAAGGAAACTAGATATTTTATGTGTACCTGAGACGAAGAAAAAGGGTTGCGAAAGTAGAAACATAGAAAAGATCATGATTTTGTATCTCCCAGATTGTTGTGGGCTAGAATGAAGGTAGGAATCAGAAGGTTATTTATCATAGCGTGCTACGCCCCAGTTGACAGTGAGCCGCGAGAAGTCAAAGACGCCTTCTGGGACACTTTAAATGACACAATAAGTACTTGCGATCAAGGTGAAAGAATAATTCTGTTAGATGAACGGATGGGTCGGCGTTCAACGTCAGGATACAGATACAGAAAGGTTACTAGGTAAATTTGGGGACCCAAGAAAAAATTATAACAGGGAAAAGTTAGTTAGCTTATGCTTAGAAAAGGGCCTATTTGTTACAAATACTTGGTTTCGACATAAAATGATCCACACTTACACCTGGTGTAAAGGAAATAACCGCAGTATAATTGACTTCGTTATTGCAGATGAAAGACTAAGAGAACTAGTTATAGATGCAAGAGTCATGAGGGGATCCGAATGCAATACTGATCATTACCTTTTAGTCTCCAGAATGAACTTAGGGCGGGGATGGAGAAGAAAGAGAACCAAACAAACGAAAGAAACGCGAATCAGGGTTGAAGATTTACAGAAACAGGAAGTGCGAATAGATTTTCAGAATAAGATAAACGAACGCATTGATAAGGCAACGTGGGAGCCGCTTGAAAGGAATAAAGATACCCGGGTAAAAATATTTCGTCTTGATTTTGTCTTGAGTGTCTTCAATATGTCTTTAGGACCATGAAGTATGGTTCGTCTCACCAGCTAGACATTGGAGATATACAGACTTCTCTTGCTTGTCTTGATAAAGTCTTGATAAATACACCGAATTGCTCTTTAAAAAAATTATATTACCAATTTGTGGCCTTAACATTTGCCAGGGTCAAAATTAGAGAAGTTTTATTTTGTAAATTTTATTGTCCATTATACTCCGACCTCTATAAACTATGGAGTCCCTGCCGATGGGGTCCATAGTATGGACCCCATCGGCAGGGCCTGCGATTTCCAGGAATCAGGTAGCTAGGTAAGGACCAAGCAGTTGACATCTGCTGGGGATTAAAATTTTACAACCGATAAAACATGTTATTTTGTAATAAATAATTTTCAAATAAGAAATTCGGAACCTGTCTGTCTCAACAACTGCAGGCATATAAAATTTTCCATAAAAAGATTAAAACTGTCATTTTCTAGAAGTATCTAGTGAACTGTTGGAGATAGGAAAAAATGGACAACATTTTTAGATTCGCCATCCAAACAACATAATTATTGCAGATAAATAGACTTATTAATACATAAACAATAAATACCATGAAGATAAATATTATAAACATTCTATATAGTTTGAAGCGGATTAGTGATGACCCTTAAGACATCAAAAACAGTATGGTTCCGTCTCATAAGCTAGACATACAGATGACTTGGAATTGTCTTGGATTGGTCTTTACCCAAGCCAAAATCAAGACCAAATATTTTTACCCGGGTATAGAGGGCGCGTGGACTTTATTACGGGATACCATTGTTAAAAGTGCGATTGAAGTGTGTGGTACGGCAGTGGTAGGGAGAAAGTCTGGCGATGCGTGGTGGAATGATGAAATTGCGGCAGCCCAAAAAGAAAAAAAAAAATCGCACAAAAAAACGCTGAACATGACAGGTCTTAGCGATGATGAGAGAAATAGGCTCAAGAATGATTACAGACACAAAAATAGGAAAGTTAAACGACTAGTCAAAGAGAGTAAAATGAAAATCAGAACACAAGAAGAGAACAAAATACAAAACTGCTTTGGAGGAATAATGAAACTACTATATAAACAGCTGAAGGAAAGTAAAAGTACAGAGTTTGCCAGCATGAGAAACAGCAAAGGTGAAATGCTATATGATATAGACTGGATAGTAGACGCTTTAAAAGACTCTTTTAAAGAACTATTAGGAGGTGAAGATATAGGACAACAAAACTGCGACATAGAACATAATGCATTACAAAACCCAATTGAAAAAGTCTGTGTCACTGAGGTCAGACACATAATAAAGAATTTGAAAAACGGTAAGGCTGCTGGTGCAGACAGTGTTAGCGCTGAAATGCTTAAATACGGTGGCGAGTACATGCCTCACAGGTTGTGCGAATTGATAAATTTATGTGTCGAGACGGGGGAAGTTCCAGACGATTGGAGAAAAGCGATTATCGTACCAATATACAAAAGAAAGGGAGACAAAAGCAACTGCAGCAATTACAGAGGTATCAGCCTACTAAGTACCGTAAGTAAAATATACTCAAAAATACTTATTCGTAGGGTAATGAAAATCACAGAAGAAAAAATATGGGAAGTCCAAAGTGGATTTACGCCAGAAAGATCATGTAAAGATCAGATATTTAGCCTAAGACAGATCACAGAAAAAAGCTTGAGAGTAGGAAAGAAAGTTTTCTGTGCATTTATTGACCTAGAAAAAGCATTTGACACGGTAAATAGAAGTAAACTTTGGGAAGTTCTTAAAGAATACGGAGTAAATGGAGGGCTCCTGCAAGCAATAAAAACAATATATACAGGTAGTAAAGCGAGCGTAAGGGTAAACGGGAAACTGAGTGACTGGTTCGATATTACGCAAGGCGTGAAACAAGGATGCGTTATGTCCTCGTGGCTATTTATCATATTCATGGATAAGTGTCTAAGAACTGCAATTTCCGACGAAGAAGGTGTAGATCTCCAAACAGTTAAGGTACGTGGGTTAGCTTTCGCAGATGACAAGATTGTTATGGCAGAATCAGTCGAGGACTTGCAAAGAATGTTGAATAAACTTCATACAAGCATGAAGGACATGTGACTCAAAATTAACGCAAATAAAACAAAAATCATGGTAGTTGAGGGAAACAATGTGCAACATTGTCCTAAATGATGAGAGATTAGAACAAGTTGACAAGTACGTATACCTAGGTAGTCTATTCACTAGCGACGGAAAAATAGATGGGGAGTTAGATAGGCGCATAAATAAGGGTAAACAGGTTATCGGTCGAGCAGGGTCCATCCTAACAAATAAAAACATATCAAAAAAGCTAAAATGGCCATACATAATTCTATATTCGTACCGACTGTACTATGCGGTAGCAAAACATGGAAATGTCAAGAAAAGGACAGGAGTAAAATTAACGCGATCGGCATGAGACCTCTGCGCATAATATGCGGGAAAACACTGATGGATAAAGTCCGAAACGAGACAATCCTCAAAGAATGTGGTGCAAAAGAGACAATAGTTGACACATGGGAAAGAAATCAGTTAAGATGGTTCGGTCATCTTGAAAGAATGAAACATGAGCGACTGACCAAACAAGTGTACACAGGTAAAGTAAATGGCAGAATTCCCAGAGGTGGACCGCCGAAAGAATGGTTAGAATCGGTAGATGAGACATTAATCCGAAGAGACGTAAGAAGCCATAGAAACACACGAGCTTGCATGAAAAAATGCATGGACGTGAAGGAAGCTAGAGTAGTATGCCAGGACAGAAAAGTGTGGCGACAAATAGTTTGTAAACAGAGTGACAATAGAATGGATGAAGCCTGAAACAAAGACCTTGGATTCTAATGGGCCCAAGTGGGGAACCATACTATATATACCTATCTAACTTATACCTATATACTCTATACCAATACACCCATATACCCAATACTATTTGCCAACCGAGCCAATCACTCCTACCTCGAAAGGGAAATGGCTTAATGGTATAATAATAATATAATATTCTAATTTGAATTATATTTCACATATACATCATAATTCTGTGTTTCATTTACCCATTGTAAAAATTCAATGTACACTGAATGAAATGGTTTAGCTGTTCCAGCAAGAAGTTTAGCGGGATTTCGTCTTCCAAGAAAATGTAGCTACATTACCTAAATTTCTAGCTGTGTTACCTAAATATATGGCTGTTTTAGCTAATTTTTCCATCTAGATAAATTACCTAGATAATTTCTAGATAGCAGAATTAGCTAAAACATCTAGATATTTAGGTAATACAGCTAAATTTTCTTAGGAGATGAAATCCAGCTAAACTTCTAGCTGGGACAGCTAACGCATTTGCTTCAGCGTAGAAAAAATGCGAACAGTTCGGCGGACTGAGTTACGGGAAAAATCCCAACAGGGTGTAGAACATCTCCGATCTACGTATGGAAATTTTCCCATACGTCAGTATGGGGTTCTTTTCCATACATGAATCGGAGTTTTCCCATATACGGATCGAAATTTTCCCATACTGAGATATGGAAAATTTCCATCATTTTAGGGGAAAACTCCGATCCGTATAAGGAAATTTTCCCATACTGAAGTATGGGAAAATTTCCGTCCTTGTATAGAAAAACTCCTATTCATGTGCGGAAATTTCCCCATATTGAGGTATGGGAAAATTTCCATCCTTGTGTGGGTTAATTACTTCCTATACATTTATGCGAAATTTACCACAAATTTTTCTTACAGTGTAAGACATCAAAAAGAGTATGGTTCCGTCTCACGAGCTAGACATACACAATGACTTGGAATTGTCTTGGATTGGTCTTTATCCAAGCCAAAATCAAGATCAAATATTTTTACCCGGGTTTATACTTATTTTCGCAAAAATATCGAAAATAACGCTAGATAGAAGAAAGTGTCAAGTGATATTTTTCTGGAACTTTTTTTAGAGAAAGAACTTTGTTCCTTCGACTTTTCGTTTTCCAGACTGATCTTAAATTAAAAAATATCACTCTTTCAACAAAAATTAAAAATTAAAAAACTTTGTCGAAAAAAATATTTCGGCAAATCGGTAAGATACGTGCCCTCTTATTGCCTTTGAAATCCATAATATTTGAGTAGCAAATTATTTTTATAAATCTACAAAATAGTTGTTAACAATTAAAAAATAGGCAGTAAAGATGAAACACGGTAGCGGATATTTAAATAGAAATTAAAAATACTTACGTTTTAAATCATGGTATTTCGTTTTGAATTGCCCTGTTGTAAAGGTCAAACCATTTTCTTTACACAATCCAAATAAATTTTCGAATTGTAGATCGGTACGGGTCGAGTTGCTAACTAATCTAGAAACGTCGTTGCTTTCTTTTATAATTTCGATGCACTGTTTAGTTTCAGCAGTTTCCCACATAGTTCGTGATTGTCAGTTCTTTATCGTATTCATAATTCACAACATCTCAAATCTAAAATGTAAACAATAGAGAAATTAAGTTAATTCAATTGGTAAACAACCATTTTCATACCAAACATTAGGATTTTGGAGATTACGATTTTGCGGCAGAAATTTGTCTTTTACTGATTGTTAATAAACTCATCATGAAACTTAGAGAGGAAGGGTGTAAATCTAATATTTTTTCGATATTGTCTATATTAAGGTTAGGTAGCCCCGGCAGCAATCGAGTAACGGTTTTTGTCACAAAAAAGCTTTGTGGTATCGCCCAGCAAAAGAAAAACTACACATTTTTTCATCATTTACCTGCCTTCAAATTATTTTTTCATGGAGAAAAATGGTTGGTTAATTATGCTAATAATTGTAGAAGTTTTCACTCTTTCACATAGTAAACTGGTGACACATGGAGCTTGATAGTAGTTTGTGATGTTCCACTGAAGTAATTTATAATATGAAGTAAAGGGATTTTATACCGTCAAAAACAGCATCATATGCTATGCTACATAGTAGTTTCAGTCACTATTAATATTACACGGTGCACATAAACACAGCTACGCTTACAGAGTTAAGAGCTAATTGTACTTGGTCACATAGTAAACTTGACCTTTGTCAAGTAGCAGGTATAACTACTGTAGGTACCTGCGCATCCCGTGCAGAGTAGCCTTATACGCTATGCCACATGGTAAATTCTGCTACTTCAAACTGTTTAGTGTGCTCTTGCCAGATACCTGCGAGAACCATAGTAAAAATAGATTTCATACTATGATACATGGTAAATTGAACTAGATCCAACTAATAGATATGCATTTCCTAAATACTCACAAGTACTGTATTAAATAGTTTCTAGAACTATACCACATAGTAATTCTAATTGCTTTAAATATGTAGTGTGGTATTTTTTTATAGCTTTTGACGCTAAGTAGAAAAGCTTATTATATTATTTTATTTCATCAATATATGAAAAGCAAAATTGAAAATGCTGAATTATTATGATTATATATTCATCTGTATTTCGTTTTTCATTTTCAGTTATTTATTACAGTTTTCAAAATACTGAAATACTGAATGTTCACGGCGTAGAATAATTTAAAAGCTACATCCAAAGGTGATGTAACGCGGTATCCTTTTCTGTCTACTATCATATAGACCGATTCCAAGTTTTTCATTGGCCCCACAAATACAATGACAGGCTGCAATCGAAGTCCTTTTTCATAAAGTTTATCTCGCTTGTCCTTTAAAACTTTATCTATATCTGAAGCATTCTGGAAAACAGTTAATATCATTTATTAGGTAAAACATTTTCAGAACAGTAAGTTACAAATTCGCTATGATGACAAAGTCGAAAATTAATGTATATGTGAGTAATTTCTATACCCGAACATGCAGGATGAAACCTTGTATTTCTTGAGAAGAAAATTTTTTATTTTTCTGGTTCACTGGAACAGATTCACCCTCATTCGTTTTTCGTTTTTTCTTGTTTCTTGCCATACTGCACCTGTGTGCGTGTTATCAGCGTTGGTGATAAAAATAATGCCACTGCTTCTTAATTCTCTGCAAAAAAAACATTTCGTAAATAAAGAGTGTACTAGAATAATTTTTTTCTATAATTTAAAATAATTAGAACACTTTTTTTGTAAAATTAAGAATAATGAGAAAAAAGTTGCAAATTTCTTGTTTTTAATTAGAATATACAAAAAATCATTTAGTTAAAAAGGCGGTGTCTACTTGTACTGAAAACCCGGCTATTTAAACAGTTTTACTTGCAATTCAAGACACATAATTCAGAACAAAATGTTGATTAAACGATTTACAACGAATTTTCTTAACTCGTAAAATGTAATACTTGTAGGAAACTGAAGGAAAATTTTCATTAGGCAATGTTGACTATTGCCACTAGCACATTGACGAGAAAAAGTACGTACATTTTGATTGAAATTATAAAAACGCTCGTGCGACGTATAGCCATCGAATTTACATTATTGAATATTATTCCTTAATATAGCGCACAAAGTTGAACAAATAAAATAGAAAATTTCTAGAGATTCAAAATAAATTCACAGACCCGTCTTATCACTGCAAATACTCAATTCAAACTGTATATCTGATCAAGAATTTTGACCATTTATAAACCTGAGCTCGGGGTGAAAATTTTCCTTTAGCCCTTAGAAAATTTTGCTTAAGTATTACTACTCTAAAATCTAAATAGTCTAAATGGATATAAACTCTCTCTCCATCCTACAATTTTTTGCGGAAATATACCTGCAACATTGTTTGAATCGGCATCGACTAGAGCCCGCAGAAATTAGTCCCCTTTTGTCTGACGTCACAGTGTGCCATCTCTCTCCCTTTAACACTAAAGTTGGTTAAAGGGAGACAGACAGTAAGTGTGACTTAGACATATAATGTAGTCTTTATAAATGACATAGTTCAAACCTCTGGAAACTTAATAACTTATACCAGTAAATTTATAGAACCTGTAATGAGCCCACGTCTATAAGATAAATAAGCTTGGAGCATTACATGAGAAGTTGTCTTCATTTTATGATTTATAAATTGTTTCCACAAGAAAAAAATTGAAACTAAAATTTTGCTTTTCCACATAAATAAATTACGAAGAAAATAGAATAAATTTATTAAATGTAAGTAATAATAAAATGGTTAAACAAGGTTGCATTTTAGATAAACTTACCGTCAGGTAGAAAAGTAATCCTTGTGATAGTTTGTTACAGAATATTCCACTTTCTTCCTGGCTTTTTTCAACACATATACACCAAAATATTCAGTTTCACTTTTCATTGTTTTGATAAATTAAAATTATTGGCAAATTTGATAAATATGAACTCAAGAACTGAGTAACATGAGCGGTGATTCACGTTTGACATCAGGCTCGGTTATGGAGTCTATGTCCAAAATGGAATCTATCTCCAAAAGTAAATGTTGATGCAAAAAAATATCGTCAGCAGCGCATTTTATTATTTGAAAAAGAAGTAATTACTTCTCGGATAGAATAATGTGCTGTGCACCCTTAAAGAAATTGCCATGCGGCACAGTTAATCCAAGCTTCAGGGCAAGGGAACTTTTACTATGTGGAGTAGCATGAATTCTCATTTTGCCTTAGCTCTTAGTGCTCTTACAACTATCCATTTTGTGCAATGGTTTCTGGCAAATATTATTTTGCCTTTATAGCGCAAATCGCTTTCGGATACAAGACATTTTTCTTCATGTAATGTAGTCTTATGTCTTTGCCTTCATCATAAATATTACTCTATAAATATTAATTTCGCCTTGCTGACATCATATTTAGTGCTACTGTGCATATGGTATTATATGTTGAGCAGTAAGATAAAAAATACTTTTTAGGATAAGATAAAATACATATATACCTCTTAAAATACCTCACGATTTTTAGCGTATAGAAATTTAAAATATTGCTAATTTTATCATTTAGAAAAATAATCATTTTTACCACGCAGAAATCCTGTGAAATAGCACTTTTTATCAGAATTTTATGTTATTTCTACTATTCATGTAGTTCGTGTAAGACTTTACTATGTGACCTTTGATTTCAAAAACCATTTTTCTCCGTGTATGATAATTGTTAGAATGCAATAAATATATGTTTAATTAAATGAATATTCATTTATCTTCCATTAATATAAATATTAATCAATTTTTTTATCGATATTTTATTAATTAATGAATATTTTTTTCAATTTAATGCATATTCATTTGTTCCGAAACATTATTTGTCACATTTCAACAATTTTCTCAGATTTTGACAGTTCTTCGCATGGAATAAATATTTCTTCAATTGAATGAAAATTTATTTAGTTTGAATGAACATTCTCTTGACTAAATAAAAAATAAAGTAATTGCTCCAATGATGTATGAATTCCTTAATTTCAAAACAAATTTGTTTTTCTTTATAGGACACATATCGGTTGCTCCAAATTTTATCTTCAGTTGGGGCTAATCATATTTTTGATAACCTAATAATATTTTATTTGAATTAACCAAAGAAGCAACAAGACCATATTATTATTTTTATTATTATTATACCATTAAGTCATTTCCCTTTAGGGACAGGCGTGACTCGCTCGGTTGGAAAATGGTAGTGTTGGGAAGGAGTTATAGCTTTTTTAGATTGATCTAGAATTTTCGTGTTATTTATTTAAATAACCATATGCTTTTTAAAATATAGTATATATACATTTAAACACGGGTGAAAGCACCATTTGATGCTTCAAAGCAATATTTCATTAATTCAAGAGTTTTTTTTCTCAGTGTACTTACATGAACCAGATTCGACTTATTTATCCTGAAGTAGTAATTTCCAAGACGCAATATGCCATTGAGCCCATAAACCTCCAGCTCCTCCATCAAACCCTCCCTTATTAATTCTTAAGATACGTTTATTTCTCTCCAGTCGCGTTTGCTTCAAATTGTCTTTCGCCAACTTCATGGCTCTCAGCACAAATTGCTTTTAATTTTTGAGGTATCCCTATATTATCCTCATCTTCTACCCTTTTTCGTTTTATTGAATCGAGTGGTCCTTCAATTTCCACGGTAGAAACGCCATTTTTAGAC